>RXON01002896.1:0-25332 GCA_009667805.1 Leptobrachium leishanense | reverse complement strand
TCCTTCTACCCTCTGTGTCTTCTGATCTGCTCCCCTGTGTATCTAGTAAGTACCTGTTCTGTTAAACCCTGTGTTACCCTGTATTCAGTGTCCTGACCCATCCGTTCAGTGTACCCTGCCCGCTGTTTATATTATACTTTCCACCAGTTTCCATAGTGTTTTATTACTTAATCATTGTCCCCTTTCCTGATTTACTTCTGTTCCTTTCAGTAATAAACCTTTTTACTTTGCAACCCCAATTATCTGGCTGTTTTGTGTAACCACACCTTGGGCTCGTCAACCCCCTGGCTACACCGTGACAGTGTGTCGATTATAGAGAGATAAATCAGGTTACAGTCAAGAATCGCTACCAATTACCTCCTATACCTGAATTAATGGAACGTATGCGAACAGCAAGAATCTTTACGAAACTTGACTTAAAAGGGGCATATAATCTGATCCGTGTACGTGAGTGGTTTGAATGGAAGACAGCGTTTCGTACAAGATATGGCCACTATGAATATCTGGTCATGCCATACGGACTGTGTAACGCACCTGCAACATTCTAGTAATTCATCAACGACGTGTTCTGAGACCTCTTAGACCAATATGTGGTTGTCTACCTTGATGATATCCTGGTGCATTCCTCCTCGTTAGACGAACACCGTCAACATATGCACATGGTTCTTTCTCGCCTTCGCCAAAATTGTTTGTATGCAAAATTGGAGAAATGTGTCTTTGAAGCCACGCAAATGGAGTTCCTTGGGTTTATCCTCACGCCAGGCCACATCGGGATGGATCCAAAGAAAGTAGAAGCAGTGACTTCCTGGCCTATACTCAAATCCATGAAGGAGGTGTAAAGATTCCTGGGATTTACAAACTACTATCGTAAGTTCATAAGAAACTTTTCTCATACTGCTGCTCCCCTGACAGAACTTACCAAGACCCAGCAAGCCTTTCTCTGGACCAGAGCAGCTGAAAAGGCCTTCCAAAACCTAAAACAAATGTTCTGTACAGCACCTATTCTGAGTGACAGGCAACAGAGGGTTGTGGTAAATGGAGTTTATTCGGCGCAACTTCTTGTTACCAGTGGGGTACCTCAGAGGTCAGTAATTGGACCCATTCTCTTTAATATTTTTATTAGTGATATTGCAGAAGGTATTAATGGAAAAGTATGTCTTTTTGCTGATGACACAAAGATTTGCAACAGGGTTGACATTCCTGGAGGGATCAGCCAAATGACAAATGATTTAGGTAAACTAAAAAAATGGTCGGAGCTGTGGCAATTGAGTTTTAATGTGGATAAGTGCAAGATAATGCACCTGGGACGTAAAAACCCAAGGACTGAATATAGAATATTTGATACAGTCCTAACCTCAACATCTGAGGAAAGGGATTTAGGGGTTATTATTTCAGAGGATCTAAGGGTAAGTAGTCAATGTAATAGAGCAGCAGGAAATGCTAGCAGAATGCTTGGTTGTGTAGGGAGAGGTATCAGCAGTAGGAAAAGGGAAGTGCTCATGCCACTGTACAGAGCACTGGTGAGACCTCACTTTGAGTACTGTGTGCAGTACTGGAGACCGTATCTCCAGAAGGATATAGATATCTTAGAGAGAGTTCAGAGAAGGGCTACTAAAATGGTGTACGGCTTGAAGGAGAAAAGTTACTAGGAAAGGCTTAATGATCTTAACATATACAGCTTGGAAAAAAGACGAGACAGAGGAGATATGATAGAAACATTTAAATACGTAAAGGGAATCCACAAGGTAGAGGAAGGGAGTATATTTAAACGGAAACAAAGTAGCAAAACAAGAGGACATAGTCTTAGATTAGAGGGGCAAAGGTTTAAAAGTAACATCAGGAAGCATTATTTTACTGAGAGGGTGGTGGATACATGGAACAGCCTTCCAGTTGAAGTGGTAAAGGCCAAAACAGTAATTGAATTTAAGCAGGCATGGGATAGTCATAAGGCTATCCTAAACAAAAGATAAATCCAGGTAAAGTATCCATGTAATTGGGCAGACTAGATGGGCCGAAAGGTTCTTATCTGCCGACATTTTTCTATGTTTCTATGTTTCTATTCTCAGTATACCTAATCCTAAATTACCCTTTGTGCTTGAAGTAGATGCATCTGAGCTCGCCACAGGAGCTGTTCTCTCTCAGCGACAAGAGACTGATGGTTTACTACATCCTGTGGCTTTTCTCTCACATAAGTTGTTACCTGCAGAAAAAAACTACGATGTTGGTGAACGAGAACTTCTTGCTAATAAGCATGCTCTAGAGGAGTGGCGACATCTGTTGGAAGGCACTACACACCTGATTATAATCTACACAGATCATAAAAATCTTGAATATCTGAAGACCGCGAAAAGACTCAGGCCTAGACAAGCTCGATGGGCCGTCTTTTTCAATCACTTTAATTTTCATGTTACGTACCGACCGGGACAAAAGAACGTGAAAGCGGACACTTTATCCCAACCGTATGAACCGATCTGCTCTCCTGAAGTGTCTACAGATACAGTATTACAGAACAGACATTTCCTGGCAGTCACTTCCACGCTCCTTGATTATATTCGTCTCCACATGCCTCCTTCTCTACCCCATTCTACGGACGGTTATCATAGACATCAGAATCGCATATATGTTCCTGAACCCTCCAGAATGGAGGTGCTACAGATGGTTCATGATTCCCCCTTGGCAGGACATCTGGGTATCAGAAAAACCTGTAAGTTACTTTCCAGAACTTATTGGTGGCTCTCAAGGTCCACAGACGTCAAAGCCTATGTTTCTTCCTATGACACATGTAGCCGACAGAAGTCTCCCACTACGAAACTGATGTGTTTTCTCCTGCCACTCCAGGTTCCGGAAAGACCTTGGTCATGACTATCTTTTGATTTTGTAGTTGAACTACCGTCTTCACATGGATACGACACCATCATGGTCATTGTTGATCGTCTCACGAAGATGGCCCGCTTCGTTTCCACAAAAAAACTTCTGACAGCTGTTCAAACAGCCAACATGTTTCAAAAAGAAATCTTTCGTCTTCACGGGGTCCCTCAGAACATTCTGTCAGATAGAGGCACCCAGTTTATTTCACGTTTATGGAAATCTTTTTGCACTGCTCTCCGAATCCATGTAGATCTCTCAACTGCCTACCATCCCCAGTCCAATGGACAAACTGAGCGGACAAATCAGACCCTGGAGAAGTACCTCAGATGCTATATTTCCCATTTACAGGATGATTGGGTTGACTTTCTTAGCCTGGCTGAATTTGCATATAACTCACAGACACATGATGCCACCCGTGAGACCCCTTTTTTCCTGAACTGTGGCTATCATCCTTCGTGCCTTCCTGATCAACCTGTTGACATTCCATCTCCATCTGCTGAACACCGTATCAAGGCCCTCCATGATAGTCTACACAAGGCCAAACGGACTCTTGCCAATTCTCAAATCATTAATAAACACTATGCTGATAAACTGCGTTCACCCGCACCCTGTTATAAGGTGGGCCAAAAGGTGTGGCTGTCAACAAAATACCTCCGTCTACAGATCCCGGCTAAAAAATTGGGTCCTCGTTTCGTTGGTCCATTTCTTATTGTCTCCTTGGTTGGTTCTGCTGCAGTTCGTCTCCAGTTGCCTTACGATTATCGTTGCCATCCTGTGTTTCATGTGTTCCTCTTGAAACCGTATCTCCCTGACCCTTTTTCTTCCCTTCGTAGTCCTCCTCCCCTTCTTTTGTGATTGTCAATGGTGATGTTGAATATGAGGTTCAATGTGTATTAGATTCCCGTTGGCATCGGGGTCATTTGGAATACTTTATTCACTGGAAGGGTTATGGTCCTGACGAACGGACTTGGGAACCGGTGTCTCATCCTTCATGCTCCTGTTTTGCTTTGTGCTTTATATCGTCGCTATCCTCACTTACCTGATCCTGTACGCTCCCAGAGGGCGCAGCTTGTGAGGGGGTACTGTCAGGGATCCGTCGTCGGGCTGCTCGCATTCGCCTACCTGTACGCCACCTTGGTGTGCCGCGGCGCCACGTGGTCCGCTTCGTGGGGCTGTGCGTTGCTGTTTCCCATCTGGTCGCGGTCCTTCTGTTCTCCTAGCGGCACGCACGCCGGCTATGGCCTCCTTTTACCTTCTGTCACAGGTGGACGCCCAAAACTGACATCACTGGCTCGATTGGCGTGCGGGGGCAGGGTGTGTCACCCGGGACTATTTAAACTCGGCTCTTGCCTGACATAGACGCTGTAGTATAGCGCTCTGTGTATTTAGTGCTATTCCTTTCCCCCAGTCTCCTAGATGCTGTCCTCCTGCTTGTACTATCGTTCCTGACGATTGCCACTTATCTATCTGCCTCTCGCTGCTTTCTGATTATGCGTATTGAATCCCCCCTGCAAACGTGGCCATGCTCTGGGAATATCTTTCACACCAACTATATCGGGGTTCTGCATATTGGGGTCCACTCTTCCTCCATCCTACCCTGCCGACCCTAACACCTATAGGAAATGTGCTTTTATATGTCTGCTTTCATTTTATTTTGTTTATTGGTTTAACTCATATTAGAAGAATGCTTAGAATGTTTACTTGGATACGTAAATCATATGAAGACTTAATGGTAGGAAATTGGGGACGGAAACCTGGAGATATAGATTTCACTCCTCAGTGACTATGGAATAGTAGGTAGAATAGTCTAAGGCAAGCGATGAGGTCAGAGGCTGGCGGTGTTCTTGGCAAAGTCGTGGCACAGGCAATAGGTTCGGTGCACGGTTAGACAGAGTAGTTAAGGTCACAGGGCTCTGGAACAGAGCCAGGTATGTCCTCACTCTGTAAGAACCAGGAGTTCAATGACAGAGCACTGGCTGGATGTGGGAGTGTCCCTTTCATGAGGACCAGCCAGTGCTAATTACACGCATGGTGCAGGACAGCTGAGTGGAAACAAGGCGTAATAATATATACATCGAAATGCTACCAGGGCTGTTTTCATGCTGTAGCTATACTAGATTTGGCTGTCTTCTGTCGACGCCACCACGGAACCTTACAATTTCAAACAGAGACGCTGGGCATAAAGTACCCCCTTAGTAGTTAATCATCGAAGACAAAACCAGACATTGCAGAATTATTTTCCATCGGAGGTCTGTAGTAGACAACGCGTTTACTGGGTAGAAATAGCTGCAGCATGTGACTTATTTAATATATACCAAGAAAAGTGTATTAAAAACCAAACAGCCATAGTGAGGCTCTCAATTCACAGTAATGAACTTCTTCTTCATACAAAACTGCTATATTACTATTATTTATTTTCATGCCACCCAGTAAATAAAATGCAATTTATGACCCATGCAAACAGATTTCTAACATTAATATGTTTTGTAATTCTGCCAAAACATTCCGTGAAGATTATTACCCTTAGTGACATCAGCAAATTCATGCTCTAACATTTTACATTCAGTCTTCCTTAATACGAGGCTCTAAATTGCTTGGCCAATTTGTGGCGATATTTTTTTTTTTTTATGGAGTTGCTTATATGTAATGGTCACTAACACCAGAAGGTTTTATTGGCTGAACTCTGAGATGTAATCAGTAAGTCTTCTTCCCATAAAAGCAGAAATCAGTTTAAGTAGCTTTGAATGTAATTTGTTGCTAATTCGCCGTTGCAGTTTGAGCGTGAGGTAAATAACTGTGGCTCATAATCAGTACAGAACATATTTTTTTTCTACTAACAAATACAATATATAAAGTAAAACTATGGTTGCCAGATCCGCCATGTTTTCCTGGATACAAATTACTGTTTCAGGTGGTGGGGAGCACAGGGAAAAGTGCTGCCTTGCAATATGATCATGGATCTATCTAGCACATGGCGACGGCAAACCGCGGAGCAGAGCATGGCATGCTAGTCACTTTATTCTCTGTATCTGCTATACATTCTAGGTTCACCGTCTAGAGGTATCTATAGATATCATAGAGGTATGAGGGGGTATTTCCCCTAAATTAAGACCTACCCTGAAAATAAGACCTAGTTGTGATCATTTCCAGGACTGGTGGTGGCATGAAAGGCAACTTGAAAAACCGCAGGAGAGGCGGGAGAGAATCAGCGATGCCGGCGCCAGAGGAAGCGAGTTGGCAGCGGAGGGAGCAAAGCCTCATAAGCCGATGTTTCCTCTCGTGCCAGCTTCTGTCACAGGCGGAGTGATACCAGATATACATCGCCTGTGAGGAATCGATGGTGAAACAGCGCTTCACTCATTCTGGCCAGTGTTATTTATCAAATTTCTCTTGAAAAGGTATGGCACCCCTTGTTGCTATGATCGCCCTATTCTTAACTTTGCCACTCACTCTTGTCTTATTTTTTTTTATATACCAGTAAAAAACCTACAAGACCTACCCTGAAAATAAGACCTAGTGCGTTTTTTGGGGCCAAAAAAATATATTTTTGGGGAAACACGGTATCTAACCTCTCAGACCTCCTGGGGTTAACTTCTACTAATTCACTGTTGAGCATCATAGATAGAATACATTTCTCCTTCTATTCTATATGCAGCGAACCCACGAAGGCTCGCTTTCCCACTTTTGCTCTTTGTATCTCCTCAGATACTTTGTTTAGCAGCTACTCAGCAGCTACTCAGCAATTGTATCCTAAGCAAATACTTTCTATTGCCTTGGCTATTACTTAGGCAGCTCCCTAGCGAGCCCTTTGTCAGTGAAGATTTTTTGTATGTCCATTTATGTACCCTTTTTAATCTAAGTTGATTAAACGTTAAATTTTATATTTTTTCCTAAGCACTGTATATCCTGACTTCTGATATTTCTCAGTCTTTATTAATTATAGTTTTTTGGGGTTACTTTCTTTTTTCCCCACACTTTACAATCTTATATTATGTTAGTCCTTTATATTTTCTCATTTTATGAAACTTTTTAACCCCTTCACTGTTGAGCTATTTCACTGTTGAGCTCATTTTTACCATTTTTGCTGATCATGTTTAAACGCAATTTGAATTCATGTTTTATTGTAGGACCCAGACAAATTATATATCCTTTTTTGCATCAGACTTTGCAGATTCATAATATATCATTATTATATGCATAGATCATGTCCTGCCAGAATGCTTATAGCAAAAAATCCAAGACTTTGTGATATATATTATATGGAGTACACTTATTAAAAAATTTAGAAATGGGAACCTGTTACTGTACTTTTCTGAGACAATACCTGATTTTAGATAAAACTGAATAAACAACATTTTTCGTAAGTGCAGCACAATTGTTCACATTATAATTGAAAAGTGACTAATAGTGCTGCATTAATAAATTTAAAAAACGAAAAATATATATATATTTATTTTTTATTTACCCTTAACCTTGTCATGTTTGCTATTGCTGGAAAGGCCGTGCTCTGGCCTTTCCGGTGCTATCAAACATGACTCTCTAGTTGCCATCAATCGGGAGATGGGGGTCCAAAGGTCCCACACCATTTCCACCAAAGGTTTATATGAGAAATCCCTTGGCAGAAAGGGGTTAATTGATGTCATCAATCATGCCAATGCACGACAACGTCAGTCAGGGAGAGGAGGCCCCGGAGGCTTGGCAGACATCCAAGTTGTCAGCCATCTCTGCGAGCAGCCCGCGGTCTGAAACCAAATCACAGGCAGGCAACTAAAAGAGAGGCATCGCTGGCAAGGTCACTCTGTTACCTTTCCAGCAACGTCTCTCTTTACGAGGTACCCCTCGGTGATTGGGAGATAGAGGGGTCCAAAGGACCACCCTTCCCATTTAGGCTCGCCCCTTGCACTGGCGGGGGGCACCTGAAACTGTGCACCAGGAAAGGTGTAAAATCAGAGGTCTGACCCCGAAGAGAGAGGGGAGTATCTGGCAGGAGGGCTGGCCCGGTCATGTTTCTAATATATCCAACATTGGACCATAACCGGCAAAAGGTTGTGTCAGATATATTCTGACACTGGATCAGAAAGGGTTAAACAGGTGAATCCCATAGGATTCAATGTAAAAAAATATATATTTTTTTTTTTTATTCAACCATTTATTCTTTTCATTTTCAGCAAACCGTCTGTTTATTTACCGTATTTTCGCTCCATAAGATGCACTTTTCTCCCCCCAAAAAGTGGGGGGAAAAGTGGGTGCGCCTTATGGAGCGAATGCCCCATGATATGCCTCAGCTCACCTGCCGCCGCCGCGTTCGTCTCCCTCTGAGCGTGCGTCCGGCGGCAAGGAGCTTGGGCACTCGCCTGGGGGAGCCACGTGACTGCGATCTCGCGAGATCGCGGTCACGTGGCTCCCCCAGGCGAGTGCCCAAGCTTCCTGCCGCCGGACGCACGCTCTGAGGGAGACAAACGCGGCGGCGGCAGGTGAGCTGAAGCATATCCATGAGCTGCTGGGGCATATCCATGTGTGAGCTGGGGCATATCCATGAGCTGGGGCAAATCCATGTGTGAGCTGGGGCATTATCCATGTGCTGGGGCATTATCCATGAGCTGGTGCAAATCCCATGAGCTGGGGCATATCCATGAGCTGGGGCATATCCATGTGTGAGCTGGGGCAGTATATCCATGAGCTGGGGCAAATCCATGTGTGAGCTGGGGCATATCCATGAGCTGGGGGACAGTATCCATGAGCTGGGGCAAAATCCATGAGAGGAGCTGGGGCAAAATCCATGAGAGGAGCTGGGGGCAGTATATCCATGAGAGGAGCTGGGGGCAGTATATCCATGAGAGGAGCTGGGGCAATATCCATTATTACAGAATATTTATTTTCCTGTTTTCCTCCTCTAAAAACTAGGTGTGTCTTGTGGTCAGGTGCGTCTTATGGAGCGAAAAATACGGTATTTATTTTTTGGAGCATGTTTTTGTATTTTTTAGGTGAACTTTTCAATTCCCAATTTTTTTGAATTTTTGTTTAAATTCTGTTACAGACCTTTTTATTATTTTTTATAGGACTATTTAATAGTTACACGTTTTAATACATTTTTATTGGTTTAAACACCTATTAGAAGAATAGCAGAGTTCCATTTTTTTTTCCTGTTTCACGGCCAGTTCAGTGGCGTTCAGTGCATGATGAATTCACCATAGGGTTGGCGACATGGAACCGAACCTAAGTGCGCCAAACCAGAAAACACTGAAATTACAGTGCTTTCTGAATAACCCCTTAAGTGTTAGGGTATTTGTAAGACAGGAATCTCAAACTCTGGACCCCCAGATGCTTCTGAACTACACCTCCCATGATTCTTGGCCATGTATTGCATTCAAAGACTTCTGGGAAGTGTAGGCAATAAAAATAAGGGGAAACTTAGTTTGAGATCCCTGGTGTAAAACATGTGACAGCTATGAACACTTATATAACATACTAAAATAAATTGCAATAACGTTATATAAAATAGCAGGTGTAGGTAACAATCATATTAATCCCAGATGGCAATCCAAAGTGCTACTACCACCAAAAACATGAAATGTCCTTATTCTGCTTGTTATGTTGCTGATATCTTACATGTGCTTTGTTTTGCTCATGCTTGTTTAGCTAAGAAAATATTTTACTCTATATTTGTCATTGGGTACAACCATTGTGTGATCTTTTCTGTTGTTACCTGAGGGTCCCCCCCCCCATCATACCATCATTTGCTCCTCACTCTGTGGCAATGGTCATATAATGGAGCCTATGGTTCGAACACAGTCTCACATATCAGTGTATAGTGTGAGATGTTTTCAAAGGACATCAGGAGGGGGTAGATTGGAAGTCTTGTCAACAACCTGTTTTATCTCATTCATCTGTCATCTCTAATCTTGAGAAGCCTGATGAAGAATAGTCTCCCGAAGCCATATCTAAACATTCCCTAATCCATCTCATTAAACTGTTAAATACTGTAGATTAGATAAAACCCAGTAGTAAAGAAAACAATTTGGTAAATGTTGCCTCATGGGGAAAAAAACACAACAAAATGGTAGTGAGATAAAAACTAAAGTAATTCTATTTTTCCGTTTTATGTGAAATTACTTCAAACTGTAACAATTCAATGTATTTGAACCCAGGACATACTTGAAAATGAGAGAAATCTCAATGTATCCTTCCTGGTGAAATACTTTATAAGTAAACAGAGGAAAAAAACAGCATCATATGTTTTATAAGGTGGTTCTTTATGTAATGCACAGGTATTCTACTTGCAGATTATGTAAGTGGTAGTGGTCCTTGAAGAACTGAAAACGATCCAATAGGTTCTTATCCTCGTGCTGTTGTTGTGCATAATACAGTAGCAAAATCCAAGTTAAATCTTCAACACCTTCCCTTTTCTTTGCAGAGATTACCATAGATGAGTGGAATTTCCAGCTGGGCCCAGACTAGAGTTTATGCAAGATATGTTACCCCTTTGTTTGCTACTGACAAGCGTAAAGGGGAACTTTCACCGCTGATAATAATGGTTAATTTATCACATACAGCAGAGGCTGACCTCTGAGCGTCCCAGCCTCTTCATCACCTTCACAGCTGCTCAAACTAATTGTTAAAGCCAAGTGTAAATGAAAATCAACTGGGCTAATAATGAATGAAGCCTATTACCCGCAACAGCACACTGCTTTACAAAAGGTTTATCAAGAAACATTATAACCAGCCCATTTGGTCACAGTCCCCTGTTATATAAATTGGATGGCTCTTAAAATGTAACCCGCTAACTCAAAATATCAGGTTATTTACTCCACAGTTAGCATGCCCCATTATGAAAATAAAAAGTCTAATGAAATGTTTGAGACACTATTTAAGACATAAAAATATAGTAGATTTAAAGTCTGCAGGGATAAAAAAAAAAAACATGAAATTTAAATAAAAGGTCACGAGTTCACATTTAGGCTGTTTGTTTTAGTTATTTTATATCTTGTTTCCGATTTACTTTTCGGATGAGTAGGACATCGTTGGGTTCTGTAGATAGTTTCATATTCTATGACCTATGCCCAAATGACAATGGATCTTTACAAATGTACTTATGCAGGAGCACAAAGACTATAGGACTATAGCATCAAATAGAATGATATGTATCAAGTCACTGGAATGTGATCTTTAACCCCTTCACTGCTGTGCCATTTTATCCCCATGTTCTGAGCTCACTTTAACCATTTTTTGCTCATCACATTTAGACACTATTCGCAGTCATAGTTTATTGAAGAACCCGGACATATTATATCGTTTTCATTGGACTCCCCATATTAAGGCTGGGGTCAGACGAACGCAGTTCGAACGTGCGTTTAGCCGCACTTTATTACGGCCGTTGAAGCAGCAAATGACGTCCAATGCAGGCCCACATACGAAGTACGGCCGCACAAAAGTTCGGCCACGCAACGCAAGCGGCAAACGAACGTATTTTTGCAAAAACTTCGATCCGCTAGTACTGATGTACAGAGTGCACTGCGTCCGCTGCATCCGTATAGTGGCGTGTGTGAGTGATTAGGAGACGTCAGACGCTGCTCATGTCTGGCCAACATAACGTCCAGACGCCCAAAGTTTCCTTGTTTGGATCCGTAAAAAATCACAGCCGAAATTGCGCATCGTATGACCGCTATCGCGTCTTCCGTGACTTTTTGACAGTAGACATGAAAAATGCATTTGTCTGACTCTAGCCTTAAAATATATAAAATTACTATAGGGGTTATTCAGAGAGCAATGAAATTCCAGGGCTCTCTCGTTCGGTGCACTTTGGCAATTTCAATTCAGCTTCCATGGTAGGGTCCCCAAAGTGCACCGAACAGGATCCGCCGAACGCCGACGATCAGCGTGCTGAACAGTAGCCCGCTGAAACCCACTGAGGACAGCCGTTGTTCAAGCGCCGCATGCAGCCAAAAATTGGTAAACTGGTAAAAAAAAACCAAAAAAAAAACAGAACAATGCAATTTTAAAAAAGGCGTTTAAAGCAATGAAAATACATGGAAATAATAAAAAAGGTCCTATAAAAATAATTAAAAGGGTCTGTTACAGAATAAAAAAATACCATGAAAAAATGGAAATCAAAAATTTTGTTAACAAAATCCAAAAAAATGCCTACTTTTTTAAAAAATTCTGTGTAATTCGGTGGCAAGTTCGGCTCTTATTGAATAGCCGTTTATGTGTATATATATCATGTCAGAAAGCTATAACAATAAATGTAAAAAAAAAAGTATAATTTTCCATTCAGATTTCACACAGTTGCAGGATGTAAATTTATTTTTCCACATTCTAGCATCCTTTCTGATGTCACCAAACCCTTCTGTGATTATGTCAGAGGGCGGGAGGAAGTACCACGACAACAGTCAAGATGCTGTATGGAAATCACTTTACATACACATACAGTGAAAATATCCTTGGAAACCTCAAAAGCACCTTTTTATATCTTGTGCACTATTTGAAAGGCAGATGGCACCAAAACACCATCTGCTGGCCAAGAATCTCTACCACATGTCTATACTACAGCTCGAGCTCTATATTTCCTTGAAGAAAAAAATTCTGAATAGTAAAGGGGTTAATATCACACATTCCAGCACTATGGATCTTAAAATATGGAATCTAGTCAATAATTTGAATTTGCCTACAATACGACTACACCCATTTTATGCATTGCATGGCCTGGTCTCTTTAAAATTGTGCAGGACTCATAATCCCTACTGTGTACTATAGTGAAGTGGAATCGGGCTGAAAGATGGTCGCTACTATGAGCCAGGCAGCCATCTTGTTCAGAATATTGGTTCACTAGTAAATAGAATAGATTTTATTAGATGTGAAAAACGAAGCTTACATCGAATTTTAGGAATGTGTGGTAGATTAGGGAACTAGCAATAAAACGAGGCAGAATCCGGCCAGTTCTTGGCACGGAGAGACAGAAAGATGAATGAATGGGGCAAGGTCATGGAGACTTGCAGAGAAACAAAGAGATTGCAGAGAACAGACCAGGCCCCAAGTTATCTCAAATAAACACAGCCGGTAGGGAGGAGGGCACAGCACAGAAAAAGGCACAGCAGCAAATCACGGACTGTCAAACTAACATGAAGTGTATCAATTTATTGTTAAAATGTGGAATTTATTTGTACTACCGATGGGAGGTATTAACCCACGTGGGGTGGAATAGAGTGTCATCGGGAGGTGGGCTAATTGGGATGTACCTAATTACGTATTTTTGGGTATAAGACCCCTTGTAAGGGGGGGAGACGGGGCTCACTCTTTGCGATTGAATCCTGTGTGAGCACTTGTGTGACGACACAATAAAGTTTGCCTTTCCTGAAGAGACTCGTGTTCAGACAATCCTTGCTTGTGTCCGGTCCAGCGCCGTATTGAAAGTGAACCTGATTGACTCCGGTAACATTTTTGGGGGCTCGATAGCCGGGATTGGTCGCCCTTTCCGGCATAAGCAACGGCTGCTGAACACACTGTAGCGGTTGACTGCAGGTGCAAGTATCCCGCCGGTTGGGTGTCCGTTGAAGGTGAGCTGACATCTGCAGGCGCCAAGCAGGATTTCCTGTTCAGTGGACCTCGTCTCGTCCCAAATGGACTCCCGGCCCCCGGGAACCTGGGACACCATCGAGTCTGAGGAAACAGCGAGCAGCGCCGGCGATAGGTAAAGTGTCTTCTATGTTTGTATGTCTGAAGGAGATACCGGTATCTAAGGGAACATCCGACTGAGATAGACGGATAAGGAGACCCGATGGCCACAGTCTCGTTGAGATACCTAGCCCGCCGCTGATAGCACGGACAATGCAAAGGAGCCAGAGTGGCTAGCGCGTGTCTGGATTCGGGGGAATTGGATGCCAACCAAAGGGTAGTTCTGTAAGAGAGGGAGAGAGTAGCCACGTGGAGTTGCATAGTCAGAGTTAGTGTTTGTAAACAAAGCTTCGCCACGTGGATAAAAAGGAAAGGAGGAGGGATTTCTGTGACTGGGCTTAGAGCCCTGAGTCAGTGCTAGTGTGTACGTCGTGTAGTGAAGAGGGCTTATTGAAGCCAGAGGTAGCTGCAGAGATAGTGGTGCAGGGTGGGTAGATTATCCATAGGCAAATTGGAATTGCAGACGGGAGTATAGTTATAGAACGGGGTGCACATAGACACAAGCAGGCAAGAGTTAGAGTTCAAATTACGGGGTATAAGGAGCCACAGAGAAGGGACTGAGTACCCTCGGCTAGTAGAAAGAGTTGAAGTGTTTATGTTTTGTTATGTGCTGAAAGTATCTGATACAGTATGTGCTGTGAATGAATTGATTTGAGTGCTGTGAGTGAACGCGCGCCTACTCGCTCCGCGAGGAAGCAAATACGAGAGTTGACTCCCGAGAGTACGTTTCCGGCTCAGGCGACTGTAGTCGGCTACTGACGGATGAAGCGTCCCAGACACGAGAGAATTGTTGGCTGAAGTATCAGACTGTAAATTCTAATTGTTATTGTTAAAAGTAATATATCTGTGTTGAAAGAGGGTACTGTTTTCAAGAGTAACAATGGGTAACGAGTCATCTAAGCCCAAGAAGGTGAAAGAGGGTGAGACGCCCCTGGAATATATGGTGCGGAATTTTGGGGTGTTATACACAACGCATGACTATGGTGTAGAATTGACAAAGGAGAAGCTGAGATTAATGTGTACAGTTGTATGGCCAATGTTAGTCCCAGAATGGCCAGAGCAGGGGTCGATGGACCCAGAGCTAGTGCAGAAGGTGCATTCTCAAGTCACCGAGCAATATGGACATCCTGAACAGTACCCGTATATAGATATATGGAGATATTGTATAAAACATAAGAGCCATTTTATAATGGTAGCGGGGAAAAATAAGAAGCAAGTACCCCCAAATTGTGGAGAGAGAGAGAGAGAGCGGTGTTGGTGGAACAGCCGGAAGAGAGTGATGTTTTGCCCCCACCTTATCCATCGTGTTATGGGGCAGCTAGAGAAGCTTTGAGTGCCGCGGTTGCGCGGGCGGAGAGGGGGGAGCAGGCAGCTGCTGTGTCTCGGTCAGCTCCCTCAGCTCCGTCTCGTGGGATTGCGGAGGAGGAGCAGGGTGCAGCGGGTGGAGGGGACAGAGAGGCTCCACCAGAGAAGATTCAGATGCCCGATGGGAGCATATATAAATTAGTATCCCATGGGGATGGTGATAGTGAAAAGGAGGATGAGAAACAGGGAGTTACCACACGCGCAGCGAATAATATACATAAACCCCTGGGATCTATACCAACACAATCCCTACCAGAGCGCTATGCAGATGCCCTTGCGGGAGGTGCCAGGCCCTCCACTGGCGGATGGGAATCCGGAGCCAATGCAATACACATACGTCCCATTCACGACAACAGATCTTTTTAACTGGAAAACACACACACCACTGTATTCCACAAATCCCGCAGCAGTGGCCAGTATGATAGAGTCAGTTATGCTCACACATAACCCCACATGGGCAGATTGTCAGCAATTAATGTTGACAATGTTTACCACAGAAGAGAGAGCCCGAATAAATAGTAGCGCGCAAAAGATTTTACTCGCCCAGGCTGTAGCAGATGCTAAGCCCCAGCCAGAAGCGTGGGCAGAGGAACATTACCCCAAAACAGATCCTAAATGGCCGTACAACACACTTGAAGGAATTGCCCATCTGCAGACATACAGAACAGCGGTAATAATGGGTGTTAAAGCGGGAGGGAAGAAGCCCACAAAAATGGGAAAAATAGCAGATGTGATACAAGAAGTAAAGGAATCCCCAAGTGCGTTTCTAGAGAGATTGTTGGATGCGTACAAGATGTATAGTCCTATTGATCCTGAGGCAACGGAGAATAAGAGGTTAATTAACTCTTAGTTTGTGGGACAGTCACAGAGGGATTGTTGGAGATTATCGACTTCTTTAATAGGTCAGGGATATATTAATTATGACGCATATTTTTCTTATTGTTGATATACATAGATATATATATATATTATTGACAGTGCCTCCAATACCAGCGGTATAAATTGGTATTTGACCCCTAAGATAGGGATTAATAACCAATCAATGAATATACGTCTTAACAAATATATGGCGCGTTATCCCGAGTTCTTTTGATGCTCTCTAGATATTTTTAAACACAATAAAATCAATAAAGATATGAGACTGCGTAACGATAAAACAATTCAAACCAAAATTTATTCACACGTCAAGTTTCATACAATCGTATGTTATCAACGGATTAACAAACTACAATTTACAAGTGATTATAGATCGTGATTAGTAGCGATACTGTGACACGCAATAATCTAATGGACAGATATTTTAGGTTTATAGACCGCACCACAGATATGCATGCCTCAATTCTTAAACACCAAGCTCTATTCTATTCACTTAAACCTTTCCCATTATAAACCAATCCTCCACCTGGCTAAAATAAACACTCAGTTACTGGGCATCACCTGCAGCACAATTTATTATTGTGGGGGCCTATTCACTAAATGCAACTTCCTTCAGGGAGATACATAACACACTCGGTAGGGACACTATCTCTTCCACAGATCAATCACAGCACTTCATTCGATATACGTTTACCCAACGCTTCTTATTGACTTACGGTACATGCATTCATTCGGAAGGGCTGCAAGATGGATATGGAAGGAGTTATGCTAGGTTATGAGTGGGGCGGACGGCACTTGACATATAAAAGCTATTTCACGGTCCCAGCGTATCTCACTATAGGTATATAATTGATATTTTTAGATGTCCACAAACAGTATTCTTGGAATATAAATAATTTCACTAAATTATGGCTCAAGTATGCAGCCGTGATAGTCTCTTCCTTAGCAATCCTCTGCAGTGGACTGTAAAGGCAGAATTTCTATTCTACTGATTATTAGGCTCAAACAGCAAAATAATTCATTTATATTCCTTTAGTTTGTGATGGACATCTAAAGTCAGGACTATGCAATTAGAAAATAGATATCATATTATTCAGGTATACTTTACCATCTGGTTAGTGAAGATAGAGTGGTGGAAGATTAGGGTGTGGTCGGTCTTAAAGGGGCGGCCGATGGTGATTGCCTCTCTTCCCTCCAAGCGTCCCTCAGGTCTCTCCCCAAGCTTTTCTCAGTGTGTCCCCGGAGTGTCCCCTCTATATAGTGGTCTTCCGCCCAGTTTTAGATCTAGCCCATCACTATGTGGCCTCATTTGATTGGAGGATATATATTCATCAACTCCAGGGGTCTGTCCAGGTGTTATGTTACCTGGCCAGCAGATGGCGCTCTCAGATCAACCATCAACCTTCTGCAGGAATTAATTTATGGGCTTGGCCAATCTTTTACTGGTTTGGGGTCGTTTTATTCCTATATCCCGGGACTCCATAGATTTTATTAACAAATTAAAATTTATTTCTATTGTGACATCGCCGGCATACTTCGCCACGGCGTGTGTGCATTTCATACCCCTTTACTTATATCCACAGGGATGTGTATGTGAGGGGATATCCATTCATTCATTCGTGGTATCGTTTTTACAGTCACACGTTACCCGACTTAATCGGCTTCATGCGGATTAGTACACCAGACATTTAATAATCATCTAAATGTGGTAGGGCCTCTGTTTTTATAAGATGCTAAAATTATCAGTTCTAACTAATAAATATTCTCATACCATATAGTACATATTGCCGAATAGCATTACAAGCTGGTTTACCCAAGCCATTTAACCTTTGTTTTTTTTTTTCTTTATTGGGCAACCTATTGTTCCATGTTTACGTGGCTTTCAGAGTTTCGATCTGACGAAATAAACACAATACTGAGATATCTATCTTAGTTGTCATTGTGTTCCCTTACTTTTAAACCATTTGATCTAAACCCTGTTTGGTTGTAACAAATAAATAAAATAAACAGAGTCCATTAGACCGTCTTTGATCAATGTTAAATGTCCTTTCTTGTATGCGTAACACTAACGAGTTTAGCTTGTCTCTTGTTCTTGTTATATATTAACGACGCAGACAAGTTGTTAGCGTGACGCAATTCCTGGCCCCAAATTTAAACATTCCTGCGTTATAGAAATTTCATATCTGAAAAGGTCTGACAAATCCCCTTTTCAAATATCTACTCATCCAGATTCATGAGTAGGAATTGACATGGACCAATTGGATAGGAAATTTTACATCTGTATGGTAGCCTTAGTCTTTAACAAGTTGTTAGGTATCGGCTCCATGCGATAATTGGTGCAGAAGAAAAAAAAAATTGGTAAAGGCATGATGGGTTCTCACGACCATCCCCCTTTTGTGGTTCCCCCATTTCTTTTACGAACGGGGTAATCTGAGGGTGAATCAATGAATTCCAGTTGATGAAAATGGATTTGAATCAAGCAGTGTTTTCCCCGGGTAAAGACCTTTCAAGCGAAACATCTTGTGGCTTGTTGATCTTTCATCTATGGAGGTTGATTTTCAAATAACCAATAATGCACTTGTCGTCATCCTTCCGTTTCTTTGGGTATCCTTTATGACGGGGTGCTCCCATGACTTTCTGTCACTTCCAGCATGGCTGCTCCTGACATCTGAGTCTTTAGGACACGTCTCCATGCGAGTAACCAATTGTCACTTTACTCATCTTATCTTTCTAAAATGAGATGAACTTCATAAGAATTGATATACACAACATGTAAATATTTGGGTTAACACTTCATCTATGTGACTTTAGGATCATGGTAAATGGAAATGGGTAATCTCCCCCATTTCTGATTTATTCCATGCTTTCCCTTAGATGCAGCGCGGCATTTATTTTAATTTTAATGCATTTCATCAAGACAGTGACACATAGATTATTAACCCTTTCAATTCTTGTGAGCCATTAAGTATATCATCCCCCTTTTGTGGGCTTGCTTTCCTAATAGGGGACTGAATAGGATATCGCCCTGTAGAGATATATATATATAATACGTGTGTATAATATATATATTTCCTACAAATTTAATTTCTTTGACCGTATTAACGGTTAAAACCAGTGATTGGATTCGTCCTTCCCACGAGGTTTACTCCTGCAATCATGCAGTTATCGTAGGGATTTATTATAACAGACCCTGTTAATACCTGTTTTCTAACCTCCGAGGGCAACTCCATGAACTGGTGTTGAAAATCACTTTACCTGGGGTAGGGAGATTCTCATCCTTACCCACGTACAGAGAACCTTAGGTTTCTTGTAGGCTAATGCGCAACGGGTAGCTGGCTCTCCATCGGGGCATCTGGCTACGACGATCTCCTGAGAGTCGGTTGCGGTTAATGGCCTGTTTATATCAGAGGGACTAGAAGTAGGCTGAAAAATAGGAGAGTGGTTAGCATCAAACAGCAGAAATCCCCCTTTACATACTTTTAGATTCCTCATTAATATGTAGACCTGGGGATTCAATGGTGTCAGGTTGTGCCACCTATACTATTTCATTCAGTTGTTCCCTCTGATTCAATAACATCTGAGATGTTATTGATCCTGTGGCCCTTGGGTGGCCACTGGATTTATCCCTAAAGAGTTATCAGGCCGCTGTGCCCATACATACTCGGTGATCTTCACCAATTGTTCAGCTAATTGATATAACCGGTATTCTAATTGGTTTATTCGGTCATTCTGATAATTTCGTTTAAGGTATCTATTTCTGCGGATCCTATTACGCTCGGGCCTAGAATTATTTGATGTGTCAGAATCAGCATTACTACTTCTGTTCTGACGGTGTGATCTGGGCCTGGGGTCTCCTGTCTGACCTCCCCTTCTATTTTCAGGGACCTTAACGCGCGAGGGTGACCTACCTATTTGAGGGGGATCATCACTTTGAGGAGAATCACTAGATTGGGGATACCTATTTCTTTGGGCAGGCCTAGGCCCTTGGGCATATTCCCTGTGACTATTGTGCGGTCGTGGCCATTGCTCATACCTTCTGCAGTCATTGGGTGACCTCTGCTCCCCACTTCTTGGTGGGTGCGGGGCAGGCGTGACCCTGGGGTTCCTATCTGGATTATTCCCTCTTACCACCTCAGCGTATGATTTCCTCCTGGCAACATATACCTGGGAGGCATCCTGATGTTGCTTAGGGGCAACTTGGCTTGTGGTATGGGCCCTTTTATTTGACCTGTGACTCCCATGACTGGTCTCATTAGATGGCTGGACCTGCACTTTTATAGGCCTTGAAGGGATCCCCCTTTCGCCCTGTTTAACATCATCGGCGGGCCTACTTCCAGAATCTACCCGCTGTCTTTGGCATGCTCTTTTAAATGAGGGCCAGCATCAGGCTTATGGTCAGATGAAACAGTTTCTGTTTGTCTACCCTTACCTGGGATATGGAGTCTATCCGGGCTTTTAGTACCTCTTTCTTCAAGGTTTTCAGTGAGCATTGAATTTCATCTGTGTCAGTTTCAACACTCTCATCACTGCTTGACACCTCGGACTCACTTGAAAGCATTATTTCTTGCTTATAGCCATACAGTTTCTGCTCTAAATTAGAACGTTTCTCTTTAAAACTGTTTAATTCAACACAACTCTCTTTATATACAGCTTGTAAGCTTTGGAGTTGTTCTTGCAGTTTCTGGCTCTGTTCGTTTAAAGTAATTATTTCTGTACTGGCTTTCTCAGGTTTGTCTGTTAAATCATTACCATTTTCTATTTTTGCATTTAAGTTAGCGATGGTCTTCATCATGACAACCTTTTGTATCGCATTTTGTTTAGCAAATGCACAACACAAATACATTATGGAGGGCCATGATTCCATTATAATACAATCCCTTCTTTGCTTGTTGTTTGTGTTTAAAAACAATTCAAGAATGTACGCACATCACCTTCTTTGTCCCACATATCGTGTACAAGATTTGGGCGCGGTCTTTGATAGTATTAACAAACACATCAGATCGGTTTCAATATGCAATGACTCTGAGATATGTTCTACCACTTCAAATATTGCCATCTGTCTTCCTGCTTCTATAAGACTCGATTGAGAGATTTCCTCCTGGCTATCAGTATCTGAATCAGACATGTTTCTGTATTACAGCAATCAGATAACAATGCTTTAAACAGGTATCCACAGCCAACAACAAACGTTACGTGATTAAACTATGGATTAAAAATGGTAATCTGCTACTTAACGACCAGCAAATTTATGTTACTTTCACAAATACTTGATCTGGCGCTCACAACCACTAACTTGCTCTCTTACTTGATAGATAAACTTGATTTTATTGTGAAAAATTACTTTAGCATCACAACAGTGCAACCTCCATATCTTAGATAAACTTGATTTTATTGTGAAAAATTCATTTAGCATCTCAGCAGTGCCCCATTATGTTGGAGATTATTGACTTCTTTAATAGGTCAGGGATATATTAATTATGACGCATATTTTTCTTATTGTTGATATACATAGATATATATATATATTATTGACAGTGCCTCCAATACCAGCGGTATAAATTGGTATTTAACCCCTAAGATAGGGATTAATAACCAATCAATGAATATACGTCTTAACAAATATATGGCGCGTTATCCCGAGTTCTTTTGATGCTCTCTAGATATTTTTAAACACAATAAAATCAATAAAGATATGAGACTGCGTAACGGTAAAACAATTCAAACCAAAATTTATTCACACGTCAAGTTTCATACAATCGTATGTTATCAACGGATTACAAACTACAATTTACAAGTGATTATAGATCGTGATTAGTAGCGATACTGTGACACGCAATAATCTAATGGACAGATATTTTAGGTTTATAGACCGCACCACAGATATACATGCCTCAATTCTTAAACACCAAGCTCTATTCTATTCACTTAAACCTTCCCATTATAAACAATCCTCCACCTGGCTAAAATAAACACTCAGTTACTGGGCATCACCTGCAGCACAATTTATTATTGTGGGGGCCTATTCACTAAATGCAACTTCCTTCAGGGAGATACATAACACACTCGGTAGGGACACTATCTCTTCCACAGATCAATCACAGCACTTCATTCGATATACGTTAACCCAACGCTTCTTATTGACTTACGTACATGCATTCATTCGGAAGGGCTGCAAGATGGATATGGAAGGAGTTATGCTAGGTTGAGTGGGGCGGACGGCACTTGACATATAAAAGCTATTTCACGGTCCCAGCGTATCTCACTATAGGTATATAATTGATATTTAGATGTCCACAAACAGTATTCTTGGAATATAAATAATTTCACTAAATTATGGCTCAAGTATGCAGCCGTGATAGTCTCTTCCTTAGCAATCCTCTGCAGTGGACTGTAAAGGCAGAATTTCTATTCTACTGATTATTAGGCTCAAACAGCAAAATAATTCATTTATATTCCTTTAGTTTGTGATGGACATCTAAAGTCAGGACTATGCAATTAGAAAATAGATATCATATTATTCAGGTATACTTTACCATCTGGTTAGTGAAGATAGAGTGGTGGAAGATTAGGGTGTGGTCGGTCTTAAAGGGGCGGCCGATGGTGATTGCCTTTCTTCCCTCCAAGCGTCCCTCAGGTCTCTCCCCAAGCTTTTCTCAGTGTGTCCTCCGGAGTGTCCCCTCTATATAGTGGTCTTCCGCCCAGTTTTAGATCTAGCCCATCACTATGTGGCCTCATTTGATTGGAGGATATATATTCATCAACTCCAGGGGTCTGTCCAGGTGTTATGTTACCTGGCCAGCAGATGGCGCTCTCAGATCAACCATCAACCTTCTGCAGGAATTAATTTATGGGCTTGGCCAATCTTTTACTGGTTTGGGGTCGTTTTATTCCTATATCCCGGGACTCCATAGATTTTATTAACAAATTAAAATTTATTTCTATTGTGACATCGCCGGCATACTTCGCCACGGCGTGTGTGCATTTCATACCCCCTTTACTTATATCCACAGGGATGTGTATGTGAGGGGATATCCATTCATTCATTCGTGGTATCGTTTTTCACACGTTACCCGACTTAATCGGCTTCATGCGGATTAGTACACCAGACATTTGTAATAATCATCTAAATGTGGTAGGGCCTCTGTTTTTATAAGATGCTAAAATTATCAGTTCTAACTAATAAATATTTCATACATATAGTACATATTGCCGAATAGCATTACAAGCTGGTTTACCCAAGCCATTTAACCTTTGGTTTTTTTTTCTTTATTGGGCAACCTATTGTTCCATGTTTACGTGGCTTTCAGAGTTTCGATCTGACGAAATAAACACAATACTGAGATATCTATCTTAGTTGTCATTGTGTTCCCTTACTTTTAAACCATTTGATCTAAACCCTGTTTGGTTGTAACAAATAAATAAAATAAACAGAGTCCATTAGACCGTCTTTGATCAATGTTAAATGTCCTTTCTTGTATGCGTAACACTAACGAGTTTAGCTTGTCTCTTGTTCTTGTTATATATTAACGACGCAGACAAGTTGTTAGCGTGACGCAATTCCTGGCCCCAAATTTAAACATTCCTGCGTTATAGAAATTTCATATCTGAAAAGGTCTGACAGGATATACGGAACAAAATACAGAGAATAGATGGTTTTTGGGAAAGGTTTAGTGATTGTTAGATCGCTAATAGGTGTATCATAACCGGGATCTAAGGAATAAAGAAACAGAAGGGACATACCGGGGTGGTCGGATATATGGGGAATGGTGGAGGACGGTGGCCAGATTGAGGGAGGGCAAGGGGTAGGGGGGCTAGAGGAAGAGGTAGGGGGAGACCCCTAGGGACCCCTAGGACCCAATCAGTGCACTGGTGCCGGGGTGAAGGTCACTGGAAAAATGATTGCCCTGCATTTTTGGCTAAATTTGGGGGGCAAGGGGAGTCTGGGGAAGTGGGAGGTCAAGCCTCTAACGGCCAGGTAACGAACGGCAGGTATGAGAGAAATGAGGATGCGGAGCAGGGTTTGTGGGACTGGCGGGAACGTCATTTGAGGGGCAGGATGCATATTGACAAGGACCTGGGCCCATCCCGCTCGGTAACCACGAGCCCACGGTCACTATGAGAGTGGGAAATAAAGATGAAATTTTTATGGTTGATACCGGTGCCGAATATTCTGTTGTAACAAAGCAAATTGCACCCCCAATGGGAAATGAGGTTGATATTATGGGAGCAATGGGAGTGTCTGCTAAATATCCTTTTCTTGCTTCTAGAAAATGTAGTGTGGGTGGGCATAATGTTGAACATGAATTTTTGTATATGCCCGAATGTCCCATCCAGCTCCTGGGGCGGGATATCCTTTGCAAATTGCAAGCCCAAATTACGTTCCTTCCCGGGGGACACGCTCAATTAGACCTGCCTGAGAGTGGCAGCTCTGCTCGGCAGCATAATCCAGCCAGCCAGCACCCCCAGTCTGTGAAAATCACAGTTATTATGCCAAGGGAGGAAGAATGGCGCACAGCACCTACTCCGCCTGCCGCGCCGGACCCGTATGCACTACTCCTTGAAATTCCTGGGGTATGGGCGGAGGAAAACCCACCCGGACTTGCTATAAACATACCCCCGGTATACGTGGAATTAAAGCCCGGTGCAACACCTGTGGCCCTAAGACAATATCATATCCCACAGAAAGCCAAGCAGAACATACAGATACATTTACAGAGACTTAAAGATCACGGCATATTGAAATTCTGCGTGTCACCATGGAACACACCCCTACTGCCAGTACTGAAAG
Source organism: Leptobrachium leishanense (assembly GCA_009667805.1). Lineage (NCBI taxonomy): Eukaryota > Metazoa > Chordata > Amphibia > Anura > Megophryidae > Leptobrachium > Leptobrachium leishanense. Next base: position 764 of record RXON01002896.1, on the reverse strand, counting down.
AGGGCACACAAGAGTACCGCCCCGTCCAAGATTTACGGGCTGTCAACGAGGCCACAGTAACTCTACACCCTGTGGTTCCTAATCCATATAATTTGCTGGCATTAATTCCCGGAGATACAAAATATTACACAGTGCTTGATTTAAAAAGACGCTTTCTTTTGCATCCGTCTGGCTCCAGCAAGCCAGCCCATTTTTGCATTCCAGTGGAAGAGTCCACCACGGGGCGCGCCATCAAATGACGTGGACGCGCCTCCCCCAAGGTTTCAAAAAACTCGCCCACGATTTTCGGTTGCGCGCTCAGCCAAGATCTCCTCGCCTTCAACGCTCAGCCAGACAAAGTTGTGTTACTCCAATATGTTGATGATTTATTACTGGCTTCCCCCACAGAAAAAGACTGTTTATCTGCCACAAAAGCCCTGCTGTATCTGCTATGCCAAGCAGGTTACAGAGTTTCTAAAAAGAAAGCACAAATATGCAGACTGTAAGGATCCCTGGCTGTAGCCATCCTGCAACTCCCCCTGGTGGTTCTTTCCAGCTTGTTCCTGCCCTGCACCAGCAACCAGCATCCAGCATTGTATGTGTTAATGCACCAAACACACGTGACTGACATAATAAAGGGCTCTGCCCTCTCTGACCCATTGCTGGTTCATACAGCTCAGGCTCACCAAGAGTGAAGAACTCTGCTATCACTGCTACTCTGATTCCTGATCCTGACCCCCCATCTCTGGTTCCTGCTCTGCAATCATCATCTCAGCTATCTACCC
>RXON01002895.1:0-69503 GCA_009667805.1 Leptobrachium leishanense | reverse complement strand
ATGGCACATACACCATCCCTGTTTGCTGAGTATACACCCCATCCACTACCTCCCCTGGCAATGCCAATTTTCGTAGCGGCATTTATTTAGTGGGGGTAAGTGCCTCACCCCACTCAACTTTAAGGGCCTCATCCCGGCTCTTTTTGTCTTTCTGTTGTTTCCTAGTTAGGACCGGGGTGAAGGTGTTACGTGAAGTGACAGCAGCTGTTGGGGAGTGTCGGACCAGGGTGGCTACCCTGATAAATTTGGCAAGTGAACCCTCCTGAGGGGCATAGGTCCATAGGTCACCCTGTATAGGGCCTATTATCTCTCCCACACTGTGTCGTCTATTTATTGCGCCATTCCCTATATCCCCGCCGGGGTACTCTTTCTGTAACAGGGGTGGTGGAGCACTAGGGCTCCGAGGGGAAAGGGCCCTTTGGGTTGGCGGGTAATTATCCAGAACCAGGTGTGCTCAAATCATCTGGTTCTGCGGCTAACTGCCGTCTGGGTGTAGAGTAAGGCGAAACAAAGTCGTTAGGTAATTCGTCCTCTTCCGGGACATATAAGTCTGTTTGAGGAGGATTTACCGAAGGACACATTTTGTACGGTGGCGGTTTAGTCTTACTACCGGCCAGTGCTTCCCATGCTGTTAAACAATCAATTTCATCTCCCTTGGCTTTTTCATTAAATAATAGTATAAATAAGGCATCTATATGTCGCGTGTCAAAAGACCCTTCAGCTGGCCACCACAAGGCGGGATTTGATTTAAATGCCTTGCGGGTGATTTTACACCATTTAGCATGATATGATAGGCCGATTTACCCCCTTTCTTTAACATTTGTATCAGGGGAATGGTCACTGATATTTTTGACTCACGCAAACCAACATTCTTAGCAAGCGTACGCAGATATTCTGCACATTCTTTAGACAAATCAAAATCTTTCATCATTTGCACAATCATTTTTGACGAATGGCTTCCCATTTGTCTGCTTTTTAATCGCCGTATTTGCTCTGGAATCAGTAGTATTTTGGATCCCAGGGACGTTGGATCCGTCTAGTATACCACACAAGCTGCGTACCAACAGCATACCAACAAAAAACAATTCTGGTCTTTTATAGTTCTATACCAGACGGGCGTCCCCGTAAGGCAGGCAATAGAGAATACACCGCTTGCGCCGCTATTTTCTATGCCAAAGAACACTCACCAGAAACCAGGTATTCACTAGGTGTGCATCACAGCACCAACCAGCAAGCCTTGAAAACCGAATTCCACTCGGTACAGGCAAATCAGGGTACTAATACAACATTTGTATACATACAGATACACAAAACAATCACGTAAGCCTGTGGTACATAACAAACACCGTCCCTTCCTCAAAGACTATAGGAGTACACCCTTATTCCCAGCAAACAAGGCAGCAATGCTTTACATATAATACAACACAATATACACAGCGCGCATAATAATCATCTGATCAGAAATAATACATAAACCATACATATACCAGATTTAAGGCAGCATCGTCCCTTCTTGCGGTAGCTCCCTCCATTCGCTCCCTCTCCTGCTCAGGCCTTACCACCGTGAAAACAAAAATGAAAAATAATGGTTCTACCTGAAGAGGAGCAAGCCGGCACCACCTCTCCTGGAGCAGGCCGAGAGGAGAAGGGAGCGAAATCAGGGAGCACACGAAGAATCACGTCGGGGTCACCATGTGTAAAGATACACCTCGGAAGTAGACACTCACAAGTCGGAGTAGATTTCAATGGTAGTATATATATGGTTTATTCACTACAATGCATTGGGTCATTCAGTCAGGCCAGGCAAATGACAATGGGCGTAAATTCGCACAAGATTTTATACATTTTTCATAACATGTAAGTCTATCTAGGGCAAATGCCCAACAGTGACATACATCCCCAAAAACCTGCATCCAATCAATTCTTGCCCTATAACCTTCTTTTTGCTGATGTTTGACATATTTGACAGGTTTTGGCATATGATGCTCTTACTCATGGCACAGAAACATGTTTCATATTGCGCATCCTGGCAATGACCTTTTTCTCTGCATATTCTATCTCACTAGGGTCAACAATATTTTGGACGATGTCATTAGCTCATGAAGATAAATAAATGATTCTCGGAAACCCAAGTTAGTCTGTACAAATAAGAAAATTCCCCTAATTCTCCTTGTGATCCTATCGGGAAATAACCGTGACCGCCTTAAGGTCCATAGCTCCCAGAATCCTCAGCTAGTACAGTGGTTATTCTGAAGGAGAATATGAGGTGTGAACAAACCTTGTTGATATATCGTCTTAATTGCTAATCAACATTTTTAGGGTGAATGTACGACAACGTTAACTTCATCTTAAGTTTTCATCTTATCAACCCCAAGGCTCGATGCTCGGCCCCCTGCTATTCACAATATTCATAAATGATCTGCCCAACGTCTGCAAAGCCTCAACTGTACACATGTACGCAGGCGACACTGTAATCTATACCAGCAAACCAAATCTCCCGCAGCTGGAGGCCGGGCTGCAAGAACAACTCACAGAGGTAGAAAAGTGGATCAAAGATAACAAACTTTTTCTAAATACTGACAAAACGGTAACGATGCTCTTTGGAACAAAACATAAACTACATAAATTACAAACTCCCCAGCTAGGTGTCAGGACAAAATCAAATGGCACGCTGACCACAATCACTTCTCTCAAGTATCTAGGTATGTGGTTAGACCCAAATCTATCCTTTGGCCCCACATCGAAAAACTCTCATCTAAGGCTAGGGTCAGATGAGCGTGATATCTACGGACTGTACGTCCGTGCAGTATGGACATCGTCAGTACGGATGACGCAGTAGTGGTCACACAGTCCGTTTATTCACTGACGTTTATTTTTTGACGGATGTAGGAGGGAAAAATAAATTAAAATGCAAAACCATTTTGTCCGTGAAAAAATGCTGGACGTATAAATGCAGTACGTCTGACCACGTTCCATCACTCACACACAAAGCTATGCAGAGTTGCGGACGCAGCGCACTTTGTGCGGCCGTTCTGCGGTTGTACGTTCTTGCCTGCCTTGCGTCCGTGGCCGCGGCGTTGTGCGTCCGCGGTTCAGTGCGGACGTACTTCGTGTAACGGCTCCGATGGCTCCTGTCATGCTATCACGGACGTACTTTTAGGCGCAAATCACGGACGTGAACACTACGCTCGTCTGACAGCAGCCTTAAACTTTACCCCAAACTAGGTGCCCTGTACAGAAACAAATCCTGCCTGATCCCCGCGGTAAGAAAGCAGATTGTACATCAAATGCTTATGCCAGCTATGAATATGGAGATGTAGTGTATGCAGGCCCGCCACAAACACACCTTCATAAAACTTACTACATGTATACACTAATTTGCGCTTGTGCTACAATGTAACTAAATGACCCACCATTGTGATATGTTAAAAGAACTAAACTGGCCGTCGCTGGAGTCTAACCTACCCTTCACCTTTCCAACCTGGTGTTTAAGAGCTTTTCTGGGAAAGCTACCACCCTACTGAATAGACTGCTTCCTCCAGCAGTTCCCTCATCCTATAAACTCGATCCAGGACCTGCAACTTACTTGCAAATACCACAAAACACAAAAAGACAGTGGCTCAATCCTCATTTTCCTACAGAGCACCACAATTATGAATAACCTCCCAGACGCCATTAAATCTTCCCCAGTCCAAAGTCACTCAAGAGCTCCCTATTAACATACCTCAATAAGGAATGCGCCTGTAAACATGTAACATAGTGACTATATACAGAATGCGCCTGTAAACATGTAACACAGTGACAATATACAGAATGCGCCTGTAAACATGTAACATAGTGACTATATACATAATGCACCTGTAAACATGTAACATAGTGACTATACTCAGAATGCGCCTGGAAACATGTAACATAGTGACTATATACAGAATGCACCTATAAACATGTAATATAGCAACTATATACAGAATGCACCTGTAAACATGTAACAAAGTGACTGTATACATAATGCACCTGTAAACATGTAACATAGTGACTATATATAGAATGCACCTGTAAACATGTAACACAGTGACTATTATTATTATTATTATTATTATTAATTTATAAAGCGCCAGCATATTCCGCAGCGCTGTACAATAAGCACAGTACAGACAGGGTTACAATACATTGAACAACATTTGACAAACAGTACAGGAGGAGATGAGGGCCCTATTCCCGTAGGAACTCACAATCTAGGAGGGTTGGGGTTGGAAACAGGAGGAGAGGACTGTAAGGTGAGAGTGATTGATGGTTGCGTCAGTGAGTTGGGTGGTAGGCTTCCCTAAATAGCAATGTTTTCAGGGAGCGTTTGAAGGAAGAGAAGTTAGGGGAAAGTCTGACAGCACGAGGAGAGCGTTCCAGAGAGTGGGGCTGCGCGTGAGAAATCCTGCAGTCTATCATGGGAAGAGGTGATGCGGGGAGAAGCTAGCCGCAGGTCACTGTTTGACCTTAGGGAGCGGGCTGGGGTGTATTTGGTGATTAGTGAGGACAGGTAGTGGGGCGCTGAGTTAGTGAGGGTTTTGTAGGTAAGGATAAGGATTTTGAACTTAATTCTGCAGTGGATGGGGAGCCAGTGAAGGGACTCGCAGAGGGGAGCGGCAGAGACAGAGCGGCGGGTGAGGTGAATTAGCCTGGCGGAGGCGTTCAGGATGGATTGTAAGGGGGAGAGGCGGGACAGAGGGAGGCCAGATAAGAGATTATTGCAATAGTCGAGTCGGGAGATTACCAGGGCGTGTATGAGTTGTTTTGTGGTGACAGCGGTAAGAAATGCCGAATTCTGGAAATATTACGCAGTTGGTATCGGCAGGAGGAGGAAAGAGACTTGATGTGGGGGATGAAGGAAAGAGCAGAGTCCAGTGTAACTCCAAGACAGCGAACTTGGTTTGATGGGGAGATGGTGATACCCTCCACCGTGATAGAGAAGTCAGGAGGTGGGGAGGCATTAGAGGGAGGAATAAGTAGGAGCTCAGTCTTTGACATGTTGATCTTTAGGTGGTGGGAGGCCATCCAGGAGGAGATGCCAGATAAACAGTCACTGACTTTTGAAAGGACAGGGGGAGAGAGATCAGGGGTAGAGAGGTAGATCTGAGTGTCATCAGCGTAGAGGTGGTAATTAAAGCCAAAGCTGTTGATGATTTTGCCCAGGGAGGAGGTGTAGATGGAAAAGAGCAGAGGACCAAGGACAGAGCCTTGACTATATACAGAATGCGCCTGGAAACATGTAACACAGTGACTATATACAGAATGCACCTGTAAACATATGACATAGTGACTATATACAGAATTCACCTGTAAACATGTAACATAGTGACTATATACAGAATGCACCTGTAAACGTGTAACATAGTGACTATATACAGAATGCCCCTGTAAACATGTAACATAGTGACTATATATAGAATGCACCTGTAAACATGTAACACAGTGACTATATACAGAATGCGCCTGGAAACATGTAACACAGTGACTATATACAGAATGCACCTGTAAACATATAACATAGTGACTATATACAGAATTCACCTGTAAACATGTAACATAGTGACTATATACAGAATGCACCTGTAAACGTGTAACATAGTGACTATATACAGAATGAGCCTGTAAACATGTAACACAGTGACTATATACAGAATGCCCCTGTAAACATGTAACACAGTGACTATATACAGAATGCACCTGTAAACATGTAACATAGTGACACAGGCCCCTCTTCATGTTGTTTTCTGCCCCAGATTCCCCCTCATACAGGCCCTGGTTCATGTCCTTCTCTGCCTTAGATTTCCCCTCATACAGGCCCCGCTTCATGCTGTTTCACTCATACAGGCCCCGCTTCATATCATTATCTGCCTCAAAATCCCCCTCATGCAAGCCCCGCTTCCTGTTGTTATCTGCCTCAGATTCCCCCTCATACAGGCCCCGCTTCATGTCGTTATCTGGCTCGGATTCCCCTTCATACAGGCCCCACTTCATGCTGTTTCCCTCACACAGGCCCCGCTTCATGTCGTTATATGCCTCAGATTCCCCTCATACAGGCCCTGCTTCATATCGTTATCTACCTCAGATTCCCCTTCATACAGGCCCCACTTCATGCCGTTATCTGCCTTAGATTCCCCCTCATACAAGCCCCGCTTCATGTCATTTTCTGCCCCAGATACAGGCCCTAATTCATGTCGCTATCTGCCTCAGATTCCCCTTCATACAGGCCCCACTTCATGTCATTATCTGCCTCAGATTCCCCACATACAGGCCCCGCTTCATTCTGTTATTTGCCTCAGTTTCCCTGTCATACAGGCCCCGCTTCATGTCCATATCTGCATCAGATTCCCTTTCATACAAGCCCTGCTTCATGTCGTTTTCTGCCTCAGATTCCCCCTCATACAGGCCTGCTTCATATCATTCCCCTCATAGAGGCCCTGCTTCATGCCGTTATCTGCCTCAGTTTCCCCCTCATACAGGCCCCGCTTCATATCGTTCCCCTCATAGAGGCCCCGCTTCATGATGTTATCTGCCTCAGATTCATCCTCATACAGAACCTGCTTCATGTCATTATCTGCCCCAGATTCCCTGTCATACAGGCCCCGCTTCAAGCCGTTATCTGCCTCAGATTCCCCCTCATACAGGCCCCGCTTCATGTCAATATTTTAGCTGTGGGTAGTCCTCAGATTACCTGGGTGAAGTTGTGAATATTCCTCACATTACCCAAGTGAAGCTGTGGATAGTCCTCAGATTACCCGGGTGAAATTGTGGATAGTCTTGAGATTACCCAGGTGAAGCTTTGGATAGTCCTCAGATTACCCGAGTGAAGCTGTGGATAGTACTCAGATTACCCGGGTGAAGCTGTGGATAGTACTCAGATTACCCGGGTGAAGCTGTGGATAGTCCTGAGATTACCCGGGTGAAGCTGTGGATAGTCCTGAGATTACCCGGGTGAAGCTAAAGACTTTTATCTGGACAATAACAAAATTTGGTTTTAACCGCACAAGGTTGGATAGTCTGCAGATCATTCGGGTAAAGTGTGAATTTTCAGATGTTCCAGACTGTTAACCAAGGGCAGTTGGTTAGTCCTAAAATTACCCGGGTAAAGTCTGAATTTTTCATTTTTTTTGCAGCTTTCCCCTGCCGTTTTGGGTATTGTCAGGATTAGGGATGAGCCGAACACTCCCCGAGTTCGGTTCGAGCCCGAACCCGAACTTCCCATTTGTTCGGGTCCGAACCCGAACCCGAACTCGAACGCAATGCAAGTCAATGGGGCTGAAAATTCGGTTTTTAGAGTGCCCTCCAAGAGGGCATATATGCTACATATTTGCCATAAAAGGTGTATTGGGGTCCGGGTAGTGCCCTGGGGGACAGGAAACAAGAACAAAAAGTTAAAAAAAAAACTTTATTAAAGGGACAGTGAGTTTTCCATGAAATAAGGGTTAAAAATAAAAACGAAAAATTCCTTCAAATATCGTGCCTAGGAGGTCCCCATAACCTGCCCGTGAAGTGGCGGATTTCTAGGATGTATAGAAACACTTAAAAACAAAAAAATGACGTTTCATATGAAGGTAAATGCTTTTCCTTTAATCTATCCATAAACAACTGCTTGGGGCGGCAGTCTGTATGAAAAGAGAAGACATTTTCGTACACGCAGAAACAGTTTACTGATTTTTTTGGATAAATTATTGTGAAATATATGCAGGTTTTGGATGAAAGTAACAATAGGTGCTTTAAAATTGGTCCTTTAGCATCCCCAAGAGTGCCGTCACACCGTAACCCCTCTGAGGATATGAATCTGATACAGGCGTCAGTGGCAGTGCACCCAAATATTGTGCTTTTGGTGCCAGGCCTGTAAGTACTATCATACAGTAACCCCTCTGTGGTATTGTGGAAGAATGCAGGGGTGGACCATGTGGTCCTATATTGAAAAGATATGATTCTGGTCAAGGCGTCAGTGCACCCAGATATTGTGCCTTTGGTGCCAGGCCAGCAAGTATCATCATACAGTAACCCCTCTGTGGTATTGTGGAAGAATGCAGGGGTGGACCATGTGGTCCTATATTGAAAAGATATGAATCTGGTCAAGGCGTCAGTGCACCCAGATATTCTGCCTTTGGTGCAAGACTGCCAGGCCAGCAAGTATCATCATACAGTAACCCCTCTCTGGTATTGTGGAAGAATGCAGGGGTGGACCTTGCGGTCCTATATAAAAAAGTTTTTGATCTGGTAATGGGCATCAGTGCACCCAGATATTGTGCCTTTAATGCCAGGCCAGCAAGTATCATCACACAGTAAGGCGGGGGTCAGACGAACGCAGTGTTAACGTCCGTGTTGCCCGCACATAAGTGCGTCCGTGTTGCACGCACATAAGTGCATCCGTGATAGCATACAATTGTGTTAAATGAAGCCCTACACACGAATTACATCCGCACAGAAGTGCGGGGGCTGACGGACGCTGCAAACGGACACAGGTTAGGCTAGGGTCAGACTGAGGCAGTGCGAACGCGCGTTCTGGCGCACATAATCACGGCCGTGCTAGCAGCAGATGCCGGGCAATGACGGCCAATATACGAAGTACGGTCGCACAAAAGTCCGGCTGCGCAACGCAAGTGGAAAATGAACGCATTTTTTCGAGAACGTGAAACCACTACTACTGACGTACAGAGTGCGCTGCGTCCGCTAGCGGTGTGTGTGCGTGATTAGGAGATGTCAGACGCTGCTAATGTCCGGCCAACATAACGTCCAGACACAACAAGTGTTTTATTGATGATCCGTACAAAATCACGGATGAAACTGCGCATCGTATGACCGCTATCGCGTATTCCGGGAAAAAATACGTCCATTCTTCGAACGCACATTTTCACGGACAACGTGAAAAATGCGTTAGTCTGACCCTAGCCTTAGGCAAGAATGTAATACTGCTAGAACGGACGTGCAGAGTGCGACACGTCCACAACGTCCGCATAGCTTTGTGTGTGAGTGATGCAACAAGGTCAGACGGACTGCATTTATACGTCCAGCATTTTTGACGGACAGAATGTTCTTTCATTGTAATTTATTTTCCCTGCTACATCAGTCAAAAAATACGTCAGTGAAAAAACCCGACTGTGTGGCCACTACCTTGTTGTCAGTCAGTAAGTACGTCTGTACTGCACGGACGCACAGTCCGTACAAAATGCGCTCATCTGACCCTAGCCTAACCCCTCTGTGGTATTGTGGAAGAGTGCAGGGGTGGACCATGTGGTCCTATATTGAAAAGTGGTTTTTTTATCTGTTAATGGGCGTCAGTGCACCCAGATATTGTGCCTTTAATGCCAGGCCAGCAAGTATCATAATACAGTAACCCCTCTGTGGTATTGTGGAAGAGAGCAGGGTTGGACACTGCGGTTCAAAAAATTAAAATGATATAAATCTGGCACAGGCGTCAGTGTAGCCAAATATTGTGCCTTTCATGGCAGCAAGTGCCTTCACACCGTAACCCTTTTGTGGTATTATGGAAGAGTTCAGTGCTGGAGGTTTTGTGAATGCAGAAGAGGACATCCCCGATCTATTCCATTACTTCAGCATCAGGGGATTGATAGCTGCTGATCCAGGACTGATTAATTTTTATAAATGTCAGTCGATCTACAGAGTTGGTGGACAGACGCACTCTTTTGTCTGTGACAAAACCTCCAGCGGCACTGAAAGTCCTTTCGGAACGCACGCTAGATGAAGGGCAACCTAGTAGCTGCATAGCATATTGGCTAAGTTCTGGCCAGTGTTCCAATCTCATCACCCAGTAAGCCAGTGTATCATCTGCTGGAAAGGTATCCAGGTCTGCCCTTGCCCCTAGGTAGTCCTGCACCATATGGTGAAGACGCTGGCAATGGGTGCCTACATCTGACGTCCCTGGGCACCGAGGACTAAAAAAATTTAAAAAAGCATCAGTCAAGCGGCCCTGGCCTTCACCACTATTCCTCTGATCACCCGCAGCCTCAGAAGCACGTGTGTCAGCACTTGGTAATCTACCAGTGCCTGGAAAGGTGTTACACAAGTGTCGCTTTAGAGCGTCCTCAAGTTTTTTCATCCTGTGCTCCCTCTGTGCTGGCTGGATGAGCTCTGCAACTTTCCCCTTGTATCGTGGATCAAGAAGGGTTGCCAACCAGTAATGATCCCTCTCCTTGATAGCACGAATCATGGGGTCCTTTAGCAGGCTTTGCATCATTAGGGAGCCCATGCAGCATAGGTTGGAGGTGGCATTAGCTTCCGAGTCTTCCTGGTCAATGAGGATGACCGTATCGTGCACTTCCTCCTCCCAGCCACGCACTAGCCCTTCTGTTTCTGGGCACACAAAACCCTCCCTTGAGGAATCCCCACCTTCAATGCCCACACTACTTAAATATTCCTCCTCCTCCTCATCCTCCTCCTGTCTGATCTGAGTAGGGCCCGCTGGAATGCTGTCTGCGGAAAGACTGGGGCCTTGAGAGCTAGGGAAGGCGTCCTCTTCCTCCCGCTGCTCTGCCTCTAGAGCCACATCTATAATTCCCTGCAGAGTGTGCTCCAGCAGGAACACTAAAGGAATTGTGTCACTGATGTATGCACTGTCCCTGCTCACCATCCTCGTTGCCTCCTCACATGATGACAGTACAGTGCATGCATCCTTGATCATCAGCCACTGCGGGGGAGAAAAAAAACAAAGTTGACCTGAACCTGTCCTTGTGCCATACTCACACAGGTACTCGTTGATGGCCCTCTGCTGCTTGTGCAGACGCTGCAGCATTGCTAATGTCGAGTTCCACCATGTCACAGATCAGACGGTTTGTGGGAAGGTGGAATTCTCTTTGAATTTCTGCCAGGCGAACACCTGCTGGGAATGACCGTCTGAAGTGGCTGCATACTTTTCTGGCCTGGATGAGAAGCTCTGGCAGCGCTGGGTACTTGGTTAGGAAACGCTGTACCACCAGATCTAGGACGTGTGCTAGGCATGGTACATGCGTCAATTTACCCTTGCGTAGGGCGGAGAGAAGGTTGCTGCCATTATCGCAGACAATCATTCCCAGCTCAAGCTGGCGTGGTGTTAACCATCTCTGCACCTGCCCCTGCAGAGCTGCCAAAATTTCTGACCCGGTGTGGCTCCTGTCCCCTAAACAAACCAGCTCAAGCACAGTATGGCATCTTTTTGCTTGAGCCATTGCGTAGACCCTGTCAGGCATCGGTTTAACTGCCACTTTGCCAGAGACAGAGAAGGAGGAGGAGGAGGAGGAAGAGGTGGTAGTGGTGGAGCAGACAGACCTCATACAAGCAGCTTTCTGGAGGCGTGGTGGATGAACAAGCTCCAGCACAGAGCCCCGTCTTGGATCACTCCCAGCTGCAATCAGAGTTACCCAGTGTGCCGTGAAGGAAATGTAATGACCCTGTCCATGCTTGTTGGACCACGTGTCTAAAGTCACATGGACCTTGCTGGTGGCTGCCTTTCCCAATGACTGGATAACATTGTCTTCCACGTGCTGGTACAGTGCTGGAATGGCCTTGCGTGAAAAGTAATGGCGTTTTGGAACCTGCCACTGTGGTACAGCACATTCAGCAAATTCACGGAAGGGAGCAGAGTCCACCAGCTGGAAAGGCAGCAGCTGCAATGCGAGTAATTTTGCTAAGCTGGCATTTAGACGCTGTGCTTGGGATGGTTGGGACTATATTTTTTCTTTCGCTGCAGCAGCTGCGGCAACGTAATCTGACTGCGTAAATCTTCAGCTCATGGGATGATGTCACATTGTGAGGAAGGACCTGGTACATCCATTACTGTAGCATCATCCCTGTCGGTGGAGGTTGTAGGCAATGACATGGCAGGACATACAGTGGGGGTAGAGACAGATGAGGAGGAGGAGGACCTACGCAAAGTTTTGCGCCAACGGGATGTGTGGCACTTGTTCATATGTCGCCTCAATCACGTGGTACCCAAGTGTCCGGTATCTTTCCCACGCTTAAGCCTCATCTGACATAGATTACAAATAGCAACGCTGCACTCTACTGCACATTTCTTAAAGAACTCCCAGACAACAGACTTCCTGCATGTGGTCTTTGAGACAACAGCGCTCTGCACCGGAGCAGCTCTGACATGTGATGCCTTGGACTGGCTAGTGCTACGGTTGCTCACAGAGGATGTTGTGCCTCGTGTTTGCTGTGCCTCCTCCTCCCCTCCTCCTCACTTGATTCCTCTGTTCGATCTCTGCACCCAGGTGGAGTCAGTGACCTCATCATCATTGTCATCTTCACCCCCTATCTCCTCGTCACTGGAGCCAACTTGGCAGTATGCTGCAGCTGCTGGGGAAACATGAGTGCCAGTTATTTGTGTGTCATCACTGGCACCCCCTTCCTCTAGGTTGATTATACTCCCTTGCTCAACCTCAGAGATTGAATCAGAGCACTGTACTTGCTGCGCATCCTCAAGCAGCATGTCACTCTCATTGTAGTCAAACAATTCAGCTGACTCCTCCGTGTGTGATAGCGAGGCTACGGCAGGAGTAGCTGTGGACATGGAGGCTGCATTAGATGCTTTGGCAGCTGAGGTGGACTGTAAAGCACTAGAAGCCTGGCTGGCAGAGGACTCGTAGGATGAGGATGGCCTGGTTTAGCCAATCCACCAAGTCCTCTGTATGTTGCTGCTGCTTAAGACGGCCAGCACCAGTTATAAAGGACAAGCGTGCCCCTGCAGAGGATGCACCACTTCCACCATGACCAGAGGCACAGCCTCCCGACACAGGGGCTGCTTGCCCTCTTATCTGTGTCTGGGAGCGTCTTCCTGTCCTTTTTGTTCTTTCAGACATGGTGAGTGATCTATAGATTAATATATACAGAACTCTGATTCAACTCTGGAATAAAGATTTAAAGAACTCTGGTATAACTCAGTGAGACACACTGATAGCTGGCAGCCAGTGACGAGACACAGATCACCTCAATTCACAAATGTTTTGTAGAAATTAGTGAGCCCCAAAATACTGCGTGGTACTGGATGTGTGACAAGAGACAGATCACCTCAATTCACAAATGTTTTAAAGAAATTTGTGAGCCCCAAAATACAGCGTGGTACCGGATGTGTGACGAGACACAGATCACCTCAATTCCCAAATGTTTTGTAGAAATTAGTGAGCCCCAAAATAATGCGTGGTACTAGTTGTGTGACAAGAGACAGATCACCTCAATTCACAAATGTTTTGTAGAAATTAGTGAGCCCCGAAATACAGCGTGGTACTGGATGTGTGACGAGACACAGATCACCTCAATTCACAAATGTTTTGTAGAAATTAGTGAGCCCCAAAATAATACGTGGTACTGGTTGTGTGACAAGAGACAGATCACCTCAATTCACAAATGTTTTGTAGAAATTAGTGAGCCCCGAAATACAGCGTGGTACTGGATGTGTGACGAGACACAGATCACCTCAATTCACAAATGTTTTGTAGAAATTAGTGAGCCCCAAAATAATGCGTGGTACTGGTTGTGTGACGAGACACAGATCACCTCAATTCACAAATGTTTTGTAGAAATTAGTGAGCCCCAAAATACTGTGTGGTACTGGATGTGTGACAAGACACAGATCACCTCAATTCACAAATGTTTTAAAGAAATTAGTGAGCCCCAAAAAGATTTGCTGGCACAGTGACAAGACCCAGAAGATCACCTCAATTCACAAATGTTTTAAAGAAAGTTGTAAACCCCAAAAAACTTGCTGGCACAGTGACAAGACACACATCACCTAAATTCACTGATATTTGGTAAGAAATGAGACCCAAAAAGACTTGCTGGCACAGTGACAAGACCCAGAAGATCACCTTAATTCACAAATGTTTTAAAGAAAGTTGTAAACCCAAAAAAACTGCTGGCACAGTGACAAGACACACATCACCTACAATTCCCTGATGAATTTGGTAGAAATGAGACCCAAAAAGACTTGCTGGCACAGTGACAAGACCCAGAAGATCACCTTAATTCACAAATGTTTTAAAGAAAGTTGTAAACCCAAAAAAACTTGCTGGCACAGTGACAAGACACACATCACCTAAATTCCCTGATATTGGTAGAAATGAGACCCCCAGACCCCCCAGTAGCGTGGCAGACCGGCAGTAACAAGACACAACTATCTCCTTTGAAATCTCCTCTGAAATGCGTGCAGAATCGGCGCGTGGAAACGTTATATAGTGTGCTGCGGGACTTAGCTCTGTGAGCCCATGATTGGGCAAAATTTGCCCAAACAGGACTCTGAGCAGAGATTGGCATAGTGTTGAACCAGTTTTGCACCAGACCTGTGGTCAGGTGCAAGGCTGTAGCCAATTACGAGCTTCAGGCAAGTGTGAAAATGCATTGTGGTCCATTGTGGTCGAACATGCGGCGAACACCCGGAAATGTTTGGTGTTCGCGATCTCATCGAACAGGCCAAGTTCGGGTCGAACCCCGAACCGTCCGAACCCGAACCGCTCATCCCTAGTCAGGATTACCTGGGTAATTTTAGGATTAACTGCACTTCAGGCTTTAACCGTAACATATATAAGATCCTCTTGCATTAATACCCCTCTCTGTATAATGTGTATAACATCCTCCTGCATTAATTAATACCCCTCTCTGTATAATGTGTATAACATCCTCCTGCAATAATTAATACCCCTCTCTGTATAATGTGTGTAACATCCTCCTGCATTAATTAATACCCCTCTCTGTATAATGTGTATAACATCTTCCTGCATTAATTAATGCCCCTCTCTGTATAATGTATATAACACCCTCCTGCATTAATACCCCTCTCTTTATAATGTATATAACATCCTCCTGCATTAATTAATACCCCTCTCTGTATAATGTATATAGCATCCTCCTGCATTAATTAATACCCCTCTCTGTATAATGTATATAACATCCGACTGCATTAATTAATACCCCTCTCTGTATAATGTATATAACATCATCCTGCATTAATTAATACCCCTCCCTGTATAATGTATATAACATCCACCTGCATTAATTAATACCCCTCTCTGTATAATGTATATAACATCACCTGCATTAATTAATACCCCTCTCTGTATAATGTATATAACATCCTCCTGCATTAATTAATACCACTCTCTGTATAATGTATATAACATCCTCCTGCATTAATACCCCTCTCTGTATAATGTATATAACATCTGACTGCATTAATTAATACCCCTCTCTGTATATTGTATATAAAATACTCCTGCATTAATTAATACCCCTCTCTGTATAATGTATATAAAATACTCCTGCATTAATTAATACAACTCCCTGTATAATGTATATAAGATCCAATTGCATTAATTAATACCCCTCTGTATAATGTATATAACATCCACCTGCATTAATTAATACCCCTCTCTGTATAATGTTTATAACATCCACCTGCATTAATTAATAACCCCCTCTTTATAATGTATATAACATCCACCTGCATTAATTAATACCCCTCTCTGTATAATGTATATAACATCATCCTGCAATAATTAATACCCCTCTGTATAATGTATATAACATCCACCTGCATTAATTAACACCCCTCTCTTTATAATGTATATAACATCCACCTGCATTAATTAATACCCCTCTCTGTATAATGTATATAACATCCGACTGCATTAATTAATACCCCTCTCTGTATATAACATCCGACTGCATTAGTTAATACCCCTCTCTGTATAATGTATATAACATTATCCTGCATTAATTAATACCCCTCTCTGTATAATGTATATAAATTACTCCTGCATTAAATAATTCCCCTCCCTGTATAATGTATATAGCATCCACCTACATTAATTAATACCCCTCTGTATAATGTATATAACATCCACCTGCATTAATTAATACCCCTCTCTGTATAATGTATATAACATCCTCCTGCTTTAATTAATACCCCTCTGTATAATGTAAATAACATCCTCCTGCATTAATTAATACCCCTCTCTTTATAATGTATATAAACTCCTCCTGCATTATTTAATACATCTCTCTGTATAATGTATATAACATCCGACTGCATTAATTAATACCCCTCTATGTATAATATATATAACATTATCCTGCATTAATTAACACCCCTGTCTGTATAATGTATATAAAACACTCCTGCATTAATTAATACCCCTCTCTGTATAATGTATATAACATCCTCCTGCATTAATTAATACCCCTCTCTTTATAATGTATATAACATCCACCTGCATTAATTAATATAGAAAGGAAGAAAATGGGCGCAGATCGCAGAGAACAAACAAACAAAACCATAAAAACAAAAGAAAAAATGTATATATAAATGAAAAAATGAAAAAATGCTGCAAGGTCCCATGTGGATCCACTTCCTATGTCCACATAACAATGAATAACAGTAAAAAAGAAAAGGTCCTCGCGCAATATGAACAAATTGTATTCAAAATCTTCTTTGATGATCCCTCTGAATTCCTAAAAGACATAAAGATGGACACATATTGCGCAGTATGTCTGGAAATGGGGATCAAGGTCAAGAAGAAAATAATTCAACTCACTATTTCAAGAGCCATATAAGCCGGCTCTAAGCAAACAAGCATAGGATATATACAGTATGGCAACGATATAATCACCAACGTCACCAGCATGTTTGTGGGATAGTCCGCTCCGCCAGTATGAAATCCAGAATGGTGATGGATAATGTTCGGTTTGCGAGCCAACTCTCATCAGGTTGATATCCCAAGGAAATAATGCACGTAGATAGATCCAATCCAATTTAAAATATTTATTAAAATAAATGGAAAGGAATGGCACTAACGCGTTTCGACTTTCAGTCTTTCTCAAAGTGCACTTTGAGAAAGACTGAAAGTCGAAACGCGTTAGTGCCATTCCTTTCCATTTATTTTAATAAATATTTTAAATTGGATTGGATCTATCTACGTGCATTATTTCCTTGGGATATCAACCTGATGAGAGTTGGCTCGCAAACCGAACATTATCCATCACCATTCTGGATTTCATACTGGCGGAGCGGACTATCCCACAAACAAGCTGGTGACGTTGGTGATTATATCGTTGCCATACTGTATATATCCTATGCTTGTTTGCTTAGAGCCGGCTTATATGGCTCTTGAAATAGTGAGTTGAATTATTTTCTTCTCGACCTTGATCCCCATTTCCAGACATACTGCGCAATATGTGTCCATCTTTATGTCTTTTAGGAATTCAGAGGGATCATCAAAGAAGATTTTGAATACAATTTGTTCATATTGCGCGAGGACCTTTTCTTTTTTACTGTATTAATTAATACCCCTCTGTATAATGTATATAACATCATCCTGCATTAATTAATACCCTCCCTTTATAATGTATATAACATCCTCCTGCATTAATTAATACCCCTGTCTTTATAATGTTTATAGCATCCAACTGCATTAATTAATACCCCTCTCTGTATAATGGATATAACATCTGACTGCATTAATTAATACCCCTCTATGTATATTGTATATAACATCTGACTGCATTAATTAATACCCCACTCTGTATAATGAATATAACATCCGACTGCATTAATTAATACCCCTCTCTGTATAATGTATTTAAAATACTCCTGCATTAATTAATACCCCTCCCTGTATAATGTATATAAGATCCACCTGCATTAATTAATACCCCTCTGTATAATGTATATAACATCCACCTGCATTAATTAATACCCCTCTCTGTATAATGTATATAACCTCATCCTGCATTAATTAATACCCCTCTCTGTATAATGTATATAACAACCTCCTGCATTAATACCCCTCTCTTTATAATGTATATAACATCCTCCTGCATTAATTAATACCCCTCTCTGTATAATGTATATAAGTTCCATCTGCATTAATTAATACCCCTCTGTATATTGTATATAACATCCACCTGCATTAATTAATACCCCTCTCTGTATAATGTATATAACATCCTCCTGCATTAATTAATACCCCTCTCTGTATAATGTATATAACATACTCCTGCATTAATAAATACCCCTCTCTTTATAATGTATATAACATCCACCTGCATTAATTAATACCCCTCTCTGTATAATGTATATAACATCATCCTGCATTAATTAATACCCCTCTCTGTATAATGTATATAACATCCACCTGCATTAATACCCCTCTCTTTATAATGTATATAACATCCTATATATAATGTATATAACATCCTCCTGCATTAATTAATACCACTCTCTATATAATTTATATAACATCCACCTGCATTAATTAATACCCCCTCTGTATAATGTATATAACATCCACCTGCATTAATTAATACCCCTCTCTGTATAATGTATATAACATCATCCTGCATTAATTAATACCCCTCCCTTTATAATGTATATAACATCCTCCTGCATTAATTAATACCCCTGTCTGTATAATGTTTATAGCATCCAACTGCATTAATTAATACCCCTCTCTGTATAATGTATATAACATCCTATATATAATGTATATAACATCCTCCTGCATTAATTAATACCACTCTCTATATAATTTATATAACATCCTCCTGCATTAATTAATACCCCTCTCTGTATAATGTATATAACATCCACCTGCATTAATTAATACCCCTACCTGTATAATGTGTATAACATCATCCTGTATTAATTAATACCCCTCTGTTTAATGTATATAACATCCTCCTGCATTAATTAATACCCCTCTGTATAATGTATATAACATCCACCATTAATTAATACCCCTTTCTGTATAATGTATATAACATCCACCTTCATTAATTAATACCCCTCTCTGTATAATGTATATAACATCCTCCTGCATTAATTAATACCCCTCTGTATAATGTATATAAGATCCACCTGCATTAATTAATAACCCCTCTTTATAATGTATATAACATCCACCTGCATTAATTAATACCCCTCTCTGTATAATGTATATAACATTATCCTGCATTAATTAATACCCATCTCTATATAATGTATATAACATCCGACTGCATTAATTAATACCCCTCTCTGTATAATGTATATAACATCCTCCTGCATTAATTAATACCCCTCTGTATAATGTATATAAGATCCACCTGCATTAATTAATACCCCTCTGTATAATGTATATAACATCCACCTGCATTAATTAATACCCCTCTTTATATAATGTATATAACATCCTCCTGCATTAATTAATACCCCTCCCTGTATAATGTATATAGCATCCACCTGCATTAATTAATACCCCTCTGTATAATGTATATAACATCCACCTGAATTAATTAATACCCCTCTCTGTATAATGTATATAACATCCTCCTGCATTAATTAATACCCCTGTCTGTATAATGTATATAATATTATCCTGCATTAAATAATACCCCTTTCTGTATAATGTATATAACATCCTCCTGCATTAATTAATACAACTCCCTGTATAATGTATATAAGATCCAATTGCATTAATTAATACCCCTCTGTATAATGTATATAACATCCACCTGCATTAATTAATACCCCTCTCTGTATAATGTTTATAACATCCACCTGCATTAATTAATAACCCCCTCTTTATAATGTATATAACATCCACCTGCATTAATTAATACCCCTCTCTGTATAATGTATATAACATCATCCTGCAATAATTAATACCCCTCTGTATAATGTATATAACATCCACCTGCATTAAGGCTAGGGTCAGACTGAGGCAGTGCGAACGCGCGTGCAGCCGCACTTAATCACGGCCGTGCTAGCAGCAGATGCCGGGCAATGACGGCCAATATACGAAGTACGGTCGCACAAAAGTGCGGCCGCGCAACGCAAGCGGTAAGCAAACGCATTTTTTCGATAACGTGAAACCACTAGTACTGACGTACAGAGTGCGCTGCGTCCGCTAGCGGCGTGTGTGCGTGATTGGGAGATGTCAGACGCTGCTAATGTCCGGCCTACATAACGTCCAGACACAAAAAGTGTTTTATTGATGATCCGTACAAAATCACGGACGAAAATGCGCATAGTATGACCGCTATCGCGGACTCCGTGAAAAAATGCGTCTATTCGTTCGAACGCACTTTTTCACAGACAACGTAAAAATGCGTTCGTCTGACCCTAGCCTAATTAATACCCCTCTCTTTATAATAAATATAACATCCACCTGCATTAATTAATACCCCTCTCTGTATAATGTATATAACATCCGACTGCATTAATTAATACCCCTCTCTGTATAATGTATATAACATTATCCTGCATTAATTAATACCCCTCTCTGTATAATGTATATAAAATACTCCTGCATTAAATAATACTCCTCCCTGTATAATGTATATAACATCTACCTGCATTAATTAATACCCCTCTTTATATAATGTATATAACATCCTCCTGCATTAATTAATACCCCTCCTTGTATAATGTATATAGCATCCACCTACATTAATTAATACCCCTCTGTATAATGTATAGAACATCCACCTGCATTAATTAATACCCCTCTCTGTATAATGTATATAACATCCTCCTGCTTTAATTAATACCCCTCTGTATAATGTAAATAACATCCTCCTGCATTAATTAATACCCCTCTCTGTATAATGTATATAACATCTGACTGCATTAATTAATACCCCTCTCTTTATAATGTATATAACATCCTCCTGCATTATTTAATACAAACCTCTGTATAATGTATATAACATCGGGACTGCATTAATTAATACCCCTCTATGTATAATATATATAACATTATCCTGCATTAATTAACACCCCTGTCTGTATAATGTATATAAAACACTCCTGCATTAATTAATACCCCTCTCTGTATAATGTATATAACATCCTCCTGCATTAATTAATACCCCTCTCTTTATAATGTATATAATATCCACCTGCATTAATTAATACCCCTCCGTATAATATATATAACATCATCCTGCATTAATTAATACCCCTCCCTTTATAATGTATATAACATCCTCCTGCATTAATTAATACCCCTGTCTGTATAATGTTTATAGCATCCAACTGCATTAATTAATACCCCTCTCTGTAAAATGTATATAACATCTGGCTGCATTAATTAATACCCCTCTCTGTATATTGTATATAACATCTGACTGCATTAATTAATACCCCTCTCTGTATAATGTATATAACATCCGACTGCATTAATTAATACCCCTCTCTGTATAATGTATTTAAAATACTCCTGCATTAATTAATACCCCTCCCTGTATAATGTATATAAGATCCACCTGCATTAATTAATACCCCTCTGTATAATGTATATAACATCCACCTGCATTAATTAATACCTCTCTGTATAATGTATATAACATCCACCTGCATTAATTAATACCTCTCTGTATAATGTATATAACATCCTCCTGCTTTAATTAATACCCCTCTGTAAAATGAATATAACATCCACCTGCATTAATTAATAACCCCCTCTTTATAATGTATATAACATCCACCTGCATTAATTAATACCCCTCTCTGTATAATGTATATAACCTCATCCTGCATTAATTAATACCCCTCTCTGTATAATGTATATAACAACCTCCTGCATTAATACCCCTCTCTTTATAATGTATATAACATCCTCCTGCATTAATTAATACCCCTCTCTGTATAATGTATATAAGTTCCATCTGCATTAATTAATACCCCTCTGTATATTGTATATAACATCCTCCTGCATTAATTAATACCCCTCTCTGTATAATGTATATAACATACTCCTGCATTAATAAATACCCCTCTCTTTATAATGTATATAACATCCTCCTGCATTAATTAATACCCCTCTCTGTATAATGTATATAACATCATCCTGCATTAATTAATACCCCTCTCTGTATAATGTATATAACATCTGACTGCATTAATTAATACCCCTCTCTTTATAATGTATATAACATCCACCTGCATTAATTAATACCCCTCTCTGTATATTGTATATAACATCCTCCTGCATTAATTAATACCACTCTCTATATATATTTATATAACATCCTCCTGCATTAATTAATACCCCTCTCTGTATAATGTATATAACATCCATCTGCATTGATTAATACCCCTACCGGTATAATGTGTATAACATCATCCTGTATTAATTAATACCCCTCTCTGTTTAATGTATATAACATCCTCCTGCATTAATTAATACCCCTCTGTATAATGTATATAACATCCTCCTGCATTAATTAATACCCCTCTCTTTATAATGTATATAACATCCTCCTGCATTAATTAATACCCTCTCTGTATAATGTATATAACATCCACCTGCATTAATTATTAACCCCTCTTTATAATGTATATAACATCCACCTGCATTAATTAATACCCCTCTCTGTTTAATGTATATAACATCATCCTGCATTAATTAATACCCCACTGTATAATGTATATAACATCCACCTGCATTAATTAATACCCATCTCTGTATAATCTATATAACATCATCCTGCATTAATTAATACCCCTCTCTGTCTAATGTATATAACATCCTCCTGCATTAATACCCCTCTCTTTATAATGTATATAACATCCACCTGCATTAATTAATACCCATCTCTGTATAATCTATATAACATCATCCTGCATTAATTAATACCCCTCTCTGTCTAATGTATATAACATCCTCCTGCATTAATACCCCTCTCTTTATAATGTATATAACATCCTCCTGCATTAATTAATACCCCTCTCTGTATAATGTATATAACATCTGACTGCATTAATTAATACCCCTCTCTTTATAATGTATATAACATCCACCTGCATTAATTAATACCCCTCTCTGTATATTGTATATAACATCCTCCTGCATTAATTAATACCACTCTCTATATAATTTATATAACATCCTCCTGCATTAATTAATACCCCTCTCTGTATAATGTATATAACATCCATCTGCATTGATTAATACCCCTACCGGTATAATGTGTATAACATCATCCTGTATTAATTAATACCCCTCTCTTTTTAATGTATATAACATCCTCCTGCATTAATTAATACCCCTCTGTATAATGTATATAACATCCTCCTGCATTAATTAATACCCCTCTGTATAATGTATATAACATCCTCCTGCATTAATTAATACCCCTCTCTTTATAATGTATATAACATCCTCCTGCATTAATTAATACCCCTCTCTGTATAATGTATATAACATCCACCTGCATTAATTATTAACCCCCTCTTTATAATGTATATAACATCCACCTGCATTAATTAATACCCCTCTCTGTTTAATGTATATAACATCATCCTGCATTAATTAATACCCCACTGTATAATGTATATAACATCCACCTGCATTAATTAATACCCATCTCTGTATAATCTATATAACATCATCCTGCATTAATTAATACCCCTCTCTGTCTAATGTATATACATCCTCCTGCATTAATACCCCTCTCTTTATAATGTATATAACATCCACCTGCATTAATTAATACCCATCTCTGTATAATCTATATAACATCATCCTGCATTAATTAATACCCCTCTCTGTCTAATGTATATAACATCCTCCTGCATTAATACCCCTCTCTTTATAATGTATATAACATCCTCCTGCATTAATTAATACCCCTCTCTGTATAATGTATATAATGGTAACTCCTCCTCTTCATTGCCTCTATCTTTTGGTGTACCTCACGGCTCTGTCCTTGGTCCTCTGCTCTTTTCCATCTACACCTCCTCCCTGGGCAAAATCATCAACAGCTTTGGCTTTAATTACCACCTCTACGCTGATGACACTCAG
Organism: Leptobrachium leishanense; assembly: GCA_009667805.1. Classification (NCBI taxonomy): domain Eukaryota; kingdom Metazoa; phylum Chordata; class Amphibia; order Anura; family Megophryidae; genus Leptobrachium; species Leptobrachium leishanense. Next base: position 45,699 of record RXON01002895.1, on the reverse strand, counting down.
ATCTACCTCTCTACCTCTGATCTCTCTCCCCCTGTCCTTTCAAAAGTCAGTGACTGTTTATCTGGCATCTCCTCCTGGATGGCCTCCCACCACCTAAAGATCAACATGTCAAAGACTGAGCTCCTACTTATTCCTCCCTCCAATGCCTCCCCACCTCCTGACTTCTCTATCACGGTGGAGGGTATCACCATCTCCCCATCAAACCAAGTTCGCTGTCTTGGAGTTACACTTGACTCTGCTCTTTCCTTCATCCCCCACATCCAGTCTCTTCCTCCTCCTGCCGATACCAACTGCGTAATATTTCCAGAATTCGGCCATTTCTTACCGCTGTCCCCACAAAACAACTCATACACGCCATGGTAATCCCCCGACTCGACTATTGCAATAATCTCTTATCTGGCCTCCCTCTGTCCCGCCTCTTCCCCCTACAATCCATCCTGAACGCCTCCGCCAGGCTAATTCACCTCACCCGCCGCTCTGTCTCTGCCGCTCCCCTCTGCGAGTCCCTTCACTGGCTCCCCATCCACTGCAGAATTAAGTTCAAAATCCTTATCCTTACCTACAAAACCCTCACTAACTCAGCGCCCCACTACCTGTCCTCACTAATCACCAAATACACCCCAGCCCGCTCCCTAAGGTCAAACAGTGACCTGCGTCTAGCTTCTCCCCGCATCACCTCTTCCCATCATAGACTGCAGGATTTCTCACGCGCAGCCCCCACTCTCTGGAACGCTCTCCCTCGTACTGTCAGACTTTCCCCTAACTTCTCTTCCTTCAAACGCTCCCTTAAAACATTCCTATTTAGGGAAGTCTACTACCCAACTCACTGACACAACCATCAATCACTATCACCTTACAGTCCTCTCCTCCTGTTTCCAACCCCAACCCTCCCAGATTGTGAGTTCCTACGGGAATAGGGCCCTCATCTCCTCCTGTACTGATTGTCAAATGTTGTTCAATGTATTGTAACCCTGTCTATACTGTGCTTATTGTACAGCGCTGCAGAATATGCTGGCGCTTTATAAATAAAGAATAATAATAATAATCCTGCATTAATTAACACCCCTCTCTGTATAATGTATATAAAACACTCCTGCATCAATTAATACCCCTCCCTGTATAATGTATATAAAATACTCCTGCATTAATTAATACCCCTCTCTGTATAATGTAAATAACATTCGACTGCATTAATTAATACCCCTCTCTGTTTAATGTATATAACATTATCCTACATTAATTAATACCCCTCTCTGTATAATGTATTTAAAATACTCCTGCATTAATTAATACCCCTCCCTGTATAATGTATATAAGATCCACCTGCATTAATCAATACCCCTATCTGTATAATGTATATAACATCCTCCTGCATTAAATAATACCCATCTCTGTATAATGTATATAACATACTCCTGCATTAATTAATACCCCTCTCTTTATAATGTATATAACATCCACCTGCATTAATTAATACCCCTCTCTGTATAATGTATATAACATCCACCTGCATTAATTTATACCCCTCTCTGTATAATGTATATAACATACTCCTGCATTAATTAAAACCCCTCTCTTTATAATGTACATAACATCCACCTGCATTAATTAATACCCCTCTCTGTATAATGTATATAACATCATCCTGCATTAATTAATACCCCTCTCTTTATAATGTATCTAACATCCTCCTGCATTAATTAATACCCCTCTCTGTATAATGTATATAACATCCACCTGCATTAATTAATACCCCTACCTGTATAATTTATATAACATCCTCCTGCATTAATTAATACCCCTCTCTGTATAATATATATAACATACTCCTGCATTAATTAATACCCCTCTGTATAATGTATATAACATCCACCTGAATTAATTAATACCCCTCTCTGTATAATGTAAATAACATTCGACTGCATTAATTAATACCCCTCTCTGTTTAATGTATATAAAATTATCCTGCATTAATTAATACCCCTCTCTGTATAATGTATTTAAAATACTCCTGCATTAATTAATACCCCTCCCTGTATTATGTATATAAGATCCACCTGCATTAATTAATACTCCTATCTGTATAATGTATATAACATCCTCCTGCATTAAATAATACCCATCTCTGTATAATGTATATAACATACTCCTGCATTAATTAATACCCCTCTCTTTATAATGTATATAACATCCACCTGCATTAATTAATACCCCTCTGTATAATGTATATAACATCCACCTGCATTAATTTATACCCCTCTCTGTATAATGTATATAACATACTCCTGCATTAATTAAAACCCCTCTCTTTATAATGTACATAACATCCACCTGCATTAATTAATACCCCTCTCTGTATAATGTATATAACATCATCCTGCATTAATTAATACCCCTCTCTTTATAATGTATCTAACATCCTCCTGCAATAATTAATACCCCTCTCTGTATAATGTATATAACATCCACCTGCATTAATTAATACCCCTACCTGTATAATTTATATAACATCCTCCTGCATTAATTAATACCCCTCTCTGTATAATGTATATAACATACTCCTGCATTAATTAATACCCCTCTGTATAATGTATATAACATCCACCTGAATTAATTAATACCCCTCTCTGTATAATGTATATAACATCCTCCTGCATTTATTAATACCCCTCGCTGTATAATGTATATAACATACTCCTGCATTAATTAATACCCCTCTCTTTAAAATGTATATAACATTAACCTGCATTAATTAATACCCCTCTCTGTATAATGTATATAACATCCTCCTGCATTAATTAATACCCCTCTGTATAATGTATATAACATCCACCTGCATTAATTAATAACACCCTCTTTATAATGTATATAACATCCACCTGCATTAATTAATACCCCTCTCTGTATAATGTATATAATATCATCCTGCATTAATTAATACCCCTCTGTATATTGTATATAACATCCTCCTGCATTTATTAATACCCCTCTCTGTATAATGTATATAACATCCTCCTGCATTAATTAATACCCCTCTCTGTATAATGTATATAACATCCACCTGCATTAATTAATACCCCTACTTGTATAATGTGTATAACATCATCCTGTATTAATTAATACCCCTCTTTTTAATGTATATAACATCCTCCTGCATTAATTAATACCCCTCTGTATAATGTATATAACATCCACCTGCATTAATTAATACCCCTCTCTGTATAATGTATATAACATCCTCCTGCATTAATTAATACCCCTCTCTGTATAATGTATATAACATTCTCCTGCATTAATTAATACCCCTCTCTTTATAATGTATATAACATCCACCTTCATTAATTAATACCCCTCTCTGTATAATGTATATAACATCCTCCTGCATTAATTAATACCCCTCTGTATAATGTATATAACATCCACCTGCATTAATTAATAACCCCTCTTATAATGTATATAACATCCACCTGCATTAATTAATACCCCTCTGTATAATGTATATAACATTATCCTGCATTAATTAATACCCCTCTCTGTATAATGTATATAACATCCGACTGCATTAATTAATGCCCCTCTCTGTATAATGTATATAACATCCACCTGCATTAATTAATACCCCTCTCTGTATAATGTATATAACATCCACCTGCATTAATTAATACCCCTCTTTATAATGTATATAACATACTCCTGCATTAATTAAAACCCCTCTCTTTATAATGTACATAACATCCACCTGCATTAATTAATACCCCTCTCTGTATAATGTATATAACATCATCCTGCATTAATTAATACCCCTCTCTTTATAATGTATCTAACATCCTCCTGCATTAATTAATACCCCTCTCTGTATAATGTATATAACATCCACCTGCATTAATTAATACCCCTACCTGTATAATGTATATAACATCCTCCTGCATAATTAATACCCCTCTCTGTATAATGTATATAACATACTCCTGCATTAATTAATACCCCTCTGTATAATGTATATAACATCAACCTGAATTAATTAATACCCCTCTCTGTATAATGTATATAACATCCTCCTGCATTTATTAATACCCCTCTCTGTATAATGTATATAACATCCTCCTGCATTAATTAATACCCCTCTCTGTATAATGTATATAACATCCACCTGCATTAATTAATACCCCTACCTGTATAATGTGTATAACATCATCCTGTATTAATTAATACCCCTCTTTTTAATGTATATAACATCCTACTGCATTAATTAATACCCCTCTGTATAATGTATATAACATCCACCTGCATTAATTAATACCCCTCTCTGTATAATGTATATAACATCCTCCTGCTTTAATTAATACCCCTCTCTGTATAATGTATATAACATACTCCTGCATTAATTAATACCCCTCTCTTTATAATGTATATAACATCCACCTTCATTAATTAATACCCCTCTCTGTATAATGTATATAACATCCTCCTGCATTAATTAATACCCCTCTGTATAATGTATATAACATCCACCTGCATTAATTAATAACCCCTCTTTATAATGTATATAACATCCACCTGCATTAATTAATACCCCTCTGTATAATGTATATAACATTATCCTGCATTAATTAATACCCCTCTCTGTATAATGTATATAACATCCGACTGCATTAATTAATACCCATCTCTGTATAATGTATATAACATCCTCCTGCATTAATTAATACCCCTCTGTATAATGTATATAACATCCTCCTGCACTAATTAATACCCCTCCCTGTATAATGTATATAGCATCCACCTGCATTAATTAACCACTTGAATGCTAAGGACGCGCTCAGCGCGTCCTCAGCATTCCCGCTGGTGTGCTGAGGACGCGCTGAGCGCGTCCTCACTTTGGGGTCAGCGTTCGGCCGGGTTCCGGCCGATCGCTGGCCCCTCCGGTGCGGGCTGACATCCTGGATGTCAGCCCGGCATCCGGACCAGCAGCCGCCATTATTAGGTGTCATCGCGGGGGCGCGATGACACCTAATTCAGGCGCCCCCCCCGCATGTGCGGAGGAGGCGCCTGAAAGGGAGGGGGGGAGGTCCTTCGGACCTCTCTCCCTCCCGATCGGCGGCTCTGCGGGGCTTAACCCAGGCATCATTTGGAAGGGCACAGCCTGCCCTTCCAAATGATGCCTGGCATTAACCCCTGGGGAGCTGGATCGCGAATCGGCGCTGAAAAGCGCCGGTTCGCGATCCTTTCCCGGAGCTGGCCGACATCTTGGATGTCGGCCAAGCTTCCGGGAACTCCCCCAGAGGACTGGCGTCATCGTGCGTAGCACAATGACGCCAGTCCTACAGTTAACCCCTAACTGCCACCAAGTGTGGAGATAGGGAGTTCCAATGAACTCCCTATCTCCCGATCCGTGGCAGTTAGGGGTTAAATTTTGATATGGTTGGATCGGCCAGAGCATGGCCGTTCCAACGATACCAAACATGAAAGTTAAAAATTTTGTAAAAAAATAAATAAAAATAAAAATAAAAATAAAAAAAAATTAAAAAAAAAAAAAATAAAAAAAAAAACCCCTTTTTTTTTATTTTTTTTGGTTTGTTAGTGTAGCAATATTGTTCCCATTTCAATTATAATGTGAACAATGATGCTGCACAAACGATTTTTGTATGCGGTGCGTTTGTTAAAAATAGTGTCATTTTCCCCGAAAAAAAATGTAACGAGACCCCATCTCTAATTTTTTTAACAAGCGCACCCCATACAAAATATAACCGCAATTGCTCGCATGTTAAAATGTGGAAAAAAACACTTTACACATTGTAAATTATTGAAAATACATATTTTATTGCATTTTTTGTTATAATATACAGACATGACATAACGTATACATATAATAATGACATATTATGAATCTACCGAGTCTGACGGAAAGAACGATATATAATATGTCGGTGTCATATACTAAAATAAGCCTTAAAAACACGTTTAAACATGATGCGCAAAACAGGTAAAAAATGACCTCAGCACAGGGGCGGGAAAAGCCTCAGCAGCGAAAGGGTTAATACCCCTCTGTATAATGTATATAACATCCACCTGCATTAATTAATACCCCTCTCTGTATAATGTATATAACATCCTCCTGCATTAATTAATACCCCTGTCTGTATAATGTATATAATATTATCCTGCATTAATTAATACCCCTGTCTGTATAATGTATATAACATCCTCCTGCATTTATTAATACCCCTCTCTGTATAATGTATATAACATCCTCCTGCATTAATTAATACCCCTCTCTGTATAATGTATATAACATCCACCTGCATTAATTAATACCCCTACCTGTATAATGTGTATAACATCATCCTGTATTAATTAATACCCCTCTTTTTAATGTATATAACATCCTCCTGCATTAATTAATACCCCTCTGTATAATGTATATAACATCCACCTGCATTAATTAATACCCCTCTCTGTATAATGTATATAACATCCTCCTGCATTAATTAATACCCCTGTCTGTATAATGTATATAATATTATCCTGCATTAATTAATACCCCTGTCTGTATAATGTATATAACATCCTCCTGCATTAATTAATACCCCTGTCTGTATAATGTATATAACATCCACCTGCATTAATTAATACCCCTCCGTATAATGTATATAACATCATCCTGCATTAATTAATACCCATCTCTGTATAATGTATATAACATCCTCCTGCATTAATTAATACCCCTCTCTGTATAATGTATATAGCATCCGACTGCATTAATTAATACCCCTCTCTGTATAATGTATATAACATCTGACTGCATTAATTAATACCCCTCTCTGTATATTGTATAACATCTGACTGCATTAATTAATACCCCTCTCTGTATAATGTATTTAAAATACTCCTGCATTAATTAATACCCCTCCCTTTATAATGTATATAAGATCCACCTGCATTAATTAATACCCCTCTGTATAATGTTTATAACATCCACCTGCATTAATTAATATCCCTCTCTGTATAATGTATATAACATCCTCCTGCTTTAATTAATACCCCTCTGTATAATGTATATAACATCCACCTGCATTACCCCATACTCAGTCAGTGTTCGCAGTAGGCCCTTGCAGATTGAAGCTCATTACCCTCTTCCAGCTGGACTTTCCACAATGGGGCATCTTGGTTAGAGGCTCCATTCACTGAAGCACACACTCCACACTCAGTCAGTGTTCGCACCAGGGCCTTGCAGAGTGAAGCTCATTACCCTCATCCAGCTGGACTTTCCACACTATGGAATCTTGGGTAGAGGCTCCATTCACTGAAGGTGATCTTACATTTCTGAGTCAATTAGCCTATTCCATTTTCTTTTGATGTATATTTGTTAACTCTGTAATATCACTGTATATGTGTTTGTGTGATATATATATATATATATATATACGTATGTGTATGGCACACAAGTGTATCTTTAGATATATTTGAATTGTTGCAATGCTATCTGAATTCTGCATTCCACTCCCTTCTACATTTTTCTACCCATTTGCTCTAAATCTGCAATTCTGCCCAAATGTCCTGTTCAACGAACCTTAACTTTTATTGCCCCCTACAAACTCCCCCCTAAGTTCCTGGACAATTTCAACCCAATGTGATGCTATTTGCAATCTTGATTTCTCTTCCAGCACACACCTCATACTCAGTCAGTGTTCGCAGCAGGCCCTTGCAGAGTGAAGCTCATTACCCTCATCCAGCTGGACTTTGCACCCACCCACCCCAAGGTTTTCATTTGTTATATACCCAACTAATTGATCATGTGATATCGCAGCAACCTACACCATTTACTCTGGTACCCAGTGGCGTAGCGTGGGTTGTCAGCGCCCGGGGCCAGCCAATAATTGTGCGCCCCCACCTGTGGACACGTTATCGATATTGCCCCAGCTCTCACATGGATTTTGCCCCAGCTCATGGATTTGCCCCCAGCTCATGGATTTTCCCCAGCTCATGGATTTGCCCAGCTCATGGATTTGCCCCAGCTCATGGATTTGCCCCCAGGTCATGGATTTGCCCAGCTCATGGATTTTCCCCAGCTCACACATGGATTTGCCCCAGCTCATGGATTTGCCCCAGCTCACACATGGATTTGCCCCCAGCTCATGGATTTGCCCAGCTTACACATGGATTTGCCCAGCTCTCACCTGGATATTGCTCCAGCTCCAGCAGGGGTTGTGGGGACCCAGATGCCGGGCAGCGCGGGAGTGCCTGAAGGGTCCTGAAGAGTCCGTCCTGTTGAAGGTGATGCGGCTGCGTGGCGTGCATGCGCAGGTCACGCGGTCCGGCCAGTCAGGTGGTACAGAGACTCAGTACCACCTGATTAGCCGGACCACATGACCGGCTGCGCCTGCACGCAGCCACTTCCCTTTAACAGGACGGACTCATCAGGACCGGGCAGGCACTCCCGCGCTGCCCGGCATCTGGGTCCCCTCAACCCCCGGGCCAGTTTTAGGGGCGCAAATGCACCCCTAACAAAACTGCGCCCGGGGCCACGGCCCCCCAGCCCCCCCCACGCTACGCCACTGCTGGTACCTCTCTATTTCCTGTTTACTCACCCCCAACACCTTTCACTATAATGTTTATCCCACTATTGCTTCTCTTTTCTTTATCATCCCTTCTCTCTAAAGCTACTCTCTCCTTCTATACACCTTTCCAATTGCCCCAGGATGGAAAACCAGTGCCAATACACCACAGCCTGCTCAGTTCTTTTAACCTGAGTGCTGGTGGAGAGTGTTAAAATCCAGCCCTCCTACCCCCACACAAAGACTTAAAACTCTGCAACCACATTATTATCAAAAGAAAACTCTGTCCAAATTCCTATTTATTCTGCTACTTTCCCTGGCAAACGATGTGGAAACTAACCCTGGTCCTATAGGTGACACAACCTTTAGTCTCCCCACTAATAAAGGCCTCTCATTTGTGCACTGTAAAATCCGAAGTTTACTCCCTAAATTGGATGAGCTTCAGGCTTGGTGTTGCTATTACAAACCCAAAATCATTGTGCTCACAGAGTCATGGTTAACCCCAAAAGTACCAGACTCTGCCATATCAATACAGGGGTATTCATGTTATAGAAAAGACAGAGCAAAGAGAGGAGTGGGAATTGTTATTTATGTTGAGTCCATGAAGTTTACACCCTTACAGACTTCTACCTCTCCTGTCACCTTTGATTTCCTCTCTGGTATAATTGAGATCTCATTCAGTAAATCAATCATTGTTGCTGGGTTCTATCATCCACCGAGCTCTCCAGTGCACTCCCTCTCTGACATATCTCAAATCCTTAATAACCTACTTGCCCAAAACCAAAAAAGTGAACTGCTGGTCCTCGGCGATTTTAATACAGATTGGCTAAATCCTAAAAACAATAAACACTGCTCGCTGTTTAAAACTTTGCAGCTAACTCAATTAATCTCCTCCCCCACTCGCATTAATATGAAAAGTCCTAACCATACCTTGTTGGACTGGATTCTCTCCTCATCTCCTGATAGAATACAGGAGGCAGGCGTTCTTGCTAATAGCTTTAGTGACCATTGTCTAGTGTACTGCGTGCGCAAAATTAAGGCCTTGAAATCTCCCCCAAAGGTAATAACCACCAGGTCTTTCAAGAAATTTATTCTTGAATCCTTCCTAAGTGATCTCAAACAGCTTCCCTGGTACAGGCTAAACCTAATCCCAGACCTAGACTGTGCAGTTGAATACTTTCAGTCTGAGCTCCTGCAAGTCTGGAATTCCCATGCCCCACTGCGTAAAGTGCGAGTAAAAGGGACTCATCTCCCCTGGGTTACAGCTGATCTTACACTAATGTACCAGCTTAGAGATTCACGGTGGTCAAATTTCAAGAGTACTGGTTCCATGAACGATCACTACGAATACCGAAAATGCCGGAATGAATGCACAAAACAAACAAAAATGGCCAAAGCCCATTACTTCAATGAAAATCTAAACAATAACATATCAAACCCTAGAAACTTTTGGAGAACCATAAGTAACATACAAGCACCCCCAGTCCACTCCCAGCCAGCTGCTGTCAAAGTAAATAACCAAACCCTGCAACACCCACTAGATGTAGCAAATGCCTTTAATGATTATTTTGTTGGATGTGCCACCACTTTGATTGCCAAGCTAGGAAATGACATGCAATCAGAGAGGCCTCATGCAGGTCAGGCCCCCCCAACTGTGCAAAGTCCCTGTATCAGACAGGAATTCAGTTTTAGACCAGTGCCTGTCAGTGTCATTACTAAACTTCTCCGTAAGCAAAAAATGAAATACCAGTCTGGACCTGATCAAATACCAGCAATGCTGCTGAAAATCAGTGCACCTGCAATTGCAAATCCTGTTGCAACCCTAATAAATGAGTCACTGGCGACTGGATACATACCCAAGCTCTGGAAGACTGCGAGAGTGGTACCTATCCATAAAAGTGGTGACAGTACTTTGGTATACAACTACCGTCCGATATCGTTGCTCCCTGTAATGTCAAAAGTCTTGGAAAAATGTGTCTACACACAATTACATGATTATTATCAATATTGGAACTACTTAACCCCAGATCAATCAGGCTTTCGTCCAAATCACTCAACTACAACCGCCCTTCTAAAAGTCTGCAATGATATCCAGGCTGGGATGGAACAAGGAAACCTAACTGGAGCCATCTTCCTTGATTTTGCCAAGGCCTTTGACACGGTAGACCATGGCATCTTGTTAGAAAAACTTAAAAACTCTGGCATTGGTGATCGCACGCTAACCTGGTTTCAATCATATGTATCCGACCGATCACAATATGTGTCAATTTCTGGCAGCTCCTCCCTCCCACTCCCAGTCACTTGCGGTGTACCCCAAGGCTCAATACTAGGCCCCCTGCTATTCACAATATTCATAAATGATCTGCCCAACATCTGCAAAGCCTCAACTGTACATATGTACGCAGACGACACTGTGATCTATACCAGCAAACCAAATCTCCCACAGCTGGAGGCCGTGCTGCAAGAACAATTCACAGAGGTAGAAAAGTGGATCAAAAACAACAAACTTTTTTTAAATACTGACAAAACTGTAACGATGCTCTTTGGAACAGCACCTAAACTACACAAATTGCAAAATCCCCATCTATGTGTTGGGACAAAATCAAATGGCACGCTGACCACAGTCACTTCTCTCAAATATCTAGGTATGTGGTTGGACCCTAATCTATCCTTTGGCCCCCACATCGAAAAACTCTCATCTAAACTTTACCCTAAACTAGGTGCCCTGTACAGAAACAAATCCTGCCTGAGTCCCGCGGTAAGAAAGCAGATTGTACAGCAAATGCTTATGCCGGCTATTGATTACGGAGATGTAGTGTATGCAGCCGCCCCGCAAACACACCTTCATAAACTTACTACATTGTATAACTCATTCTGCCGCTTTGCGCTACAATGTAACTACATGACCCACCATTGTGACATGTTAAAAGAGCTAAACTGGCCATCGCTGGAATCCAGACGCACCCTTCACCTTTCCAGCCTGGTGTTTAAGAGCATCTCTGGGAAGCTGCCACCCTACCTGAATAGACTGCTTCCCCCAGCAGCTCCCTCATCCTATAACCTCTGATCCAGGACCAGCACCTTAATTGCTATACCACAATACAAAAAGACAGTGGCTCGGTCCTCATTTTCCTACAGAGCACCACAATTATGGAATAACCTCCCAGACACCATCAAATCTTCCCCCAGTCTTAAGTCACTCAAAAGCTCCTTACTAACATACCTCAATACAGAGGTATGCACCTGTAAACATGTAACCTAGTGACTATATTTCCTACATATTTTTCTGTTAATCTGTATATTTGTGTTGTTTTTTTTTTTTTTAATATCTTGCATTGTATTACTTTGTATTTCTGTAACTGTAACACTTCAATGTTCTTGAACCCAGGACATACTTGAAAACGAGAGAAATCTCAATGTATCCTTCCTGGTAAAATCCTTTATAAATAAATAAAATTAATTAATAACCCCCTCTTTATAATGTATATAACATCCACCTGCATTAATTAATACTCCTCTCTTAATAATGTATATAACATCCACCTGCATTAATTTATACCCCTCTGTATAATGTATATAATATCCTCCTGCATTAATTAATACCCCTCTCTTTATAATGTATATAACATCCACCTGCATTAATTAATACCCCTCTCTATATAATGTATATAACATCCTCCTGCATTAATTAATACCCCTCCCTGTATAATGTATGTAGCATCCACCTGCATTAATTAATACCCCTCTCTATATAATGTATATAACATCCTCCTGCATTAATTAATACCCCTGTCTGTATAATGTATTTAACATCCACCTGCATTAATTAATACCCCTCTCTGTTTAATGTATATAACATCCTCCTGCATTAATTAATACCCCTCTTTGTATAATGTATATAACATCCTCCTGCATTAATTAATACCCCTCTCTGTATAATGTATATAACATCCTCCTACATTAATTAATACCCCTCTCTGTTTAATGTATATAACATCCTCCTGCATTAATTAATACCCCTCTCTGTATAATGTATATAACATCCTCCTGCATTAATTAATACCCCTCTCTGTATAATGTATATAACATCCTCCTGCATTAATTAATACCCCTCTCTGTTTAATGTATATGACATCCTCCTGCATTAATTAATACCCATCTCTGTATAATGTATATAACATCCTCCTGCATTAATTAATACCCCTCTCTGTATAATGTTTATAACATTCTCCTGCATTAATTAATACCCCTCTCTGTATAATGTATATAACCTCCTCCTGCATTAATACCCCTCTCTTTATAATGTATATAACATCCTCCTGCATTAATTAATACCCCTCTCTGTATAATGTATATAACATCCTCCTGCATTAATACCCCTCTCTTTATAATGTATATAACATTCTCCTGCAATAATTAATACCCCTCTCTGTATAATGTATATAACATCCTCCTGCATTAATTAATACCCCTCTCTGTATAATGTATATAACATCCACCTGCATTAATTAATACCCCTCTCTGTATAATGTATAGACAAATAAGTCAATGGGGCCTGATGGGATCCACCCTAAATTATTAAAAGAGCTCAGTGATGTAATAGCAAAACCGTTAACAAGGATTGGTTAAAAAATCTGTTAACGGGAGTCATCCCAGAATACTGGAAATTAGCAAATGTTGTGCCCATTTACAAGAAGGGTAGTAAGGAGGAATCGGGGAACTATAGGCCAGTTAGTCTTACATCAGTAGTGGGGAAATTAATGGAGACCATGTTAAAGGAAAGGATTGTTGAACATCTAAAAACACATAGATTACAGGATCAGAAACATCATGGGTTTACCTCAGGGAGATCATGCCAAACTAATCTTATTGATTTTTTTGATTGGGTAACAAAAATAATAGACACAGGTGGTGCAGTAGACATTGCTTATTTAGATTTCAGTAAGGCTTTTGATACTGTTCCGCATAGAAGGCTTATCAATAAATTGCAATCTTTGAGCTTGGATTCCAATATTGTTGAATGGATTAGGCAGTGGCTGAGTGACAGGCAACAGAGGGTTGTGGTAAATGGAGTTTATTCGGCGCAAGGTCTTGTTACCAGTGGGGTACCTCAGGGATTAGTACTTGGACCCATTCGATTTAATATTTTTATTAGTGCTATTGCAGAAGGTATTAATGGAAAAGTATGTATTTTTGCTGATGACACAAAGATTTGCAACAGGGTTGACGTTCCTGGAGGGATCAGCCAAATGACAAATGATTTAAGTAAACTAAAAAAATGGTCGGAGCTGTGGCAATTGAGTTTTAATGTGAATAAGTGCAAGATAATGCACCTGGGGCGTAAAAACCCAAGGGCTGAATATAGAATATTTGATACAGTCCTAACCTCAACATCTGAGGGTTGGGATTTAGGGGTTATTATTTCAGAGGATCTAAGGGTAAGTAGTCAATGTAATAGAGCAGCAGGAAATGCTAGCAGAATGCTTGGTTGTGTAGGGAGAGGTATTAGCAGTAGGAAAAGGGAAGTGCTCATGCCACTGTACAGAGCACTGGTGAGACCTCACTTGGAGTACTGTGTGCAGTACTGGAGACCGTATCTCCAGAAGGATATAGACATCTTAGAGAGAGTTCAGAGGAGGGCTACTAAAATGGTGTACGGCTTGAAGGAGAAAAGTTACCAGGAAAGGCTTAATTTATTTATTTATTTATAAAGGATTTTACCAGGAAGGATACATTGAGATTTCTCTTGTTTTCAAGTATGTCCCGGGTAATGATCTTAACATGTACAGCTTGGAAAAAAGACGAGACAGAGGAGATATGATAGAAACATTTAAATACATAAAGGGAGTCCACAAGGTAGAGGAAGGGAGTATATTTAAAAGGAAACAAAGTAGCAAAACAAGAGGACATAGTCTTAGATTAGAGGGGCAAAGGTTTAAAAGTAACATCAGGAAGCATTATTTTACTGAGAGGGTGGTGGATACATGGAACAGTCTTCCAGTAGAAGTGGTAGAGGCCAAAACAGTAATTGAATTTAAGCAAGCATGGGATAGGCATAAGGCTATCCTAAACAATAGATAAATCCAGGTAAAGTATCCATGTAATTGGGCAGACTAGATGGGCCGAAAGGTTCTTATCTGCCGACATTTTTCTATGTTTCTATGTTTCTATCCACCTGCATTAATTAATACCCCTCTCTGTATAGAACATCCTCTTCAATTTCTACCCCTCTCCAGGCCCGGAATGACCATCGGGCTTACTGGGCAAATGCCCGATGGGCCGCTGGTCCCATTTGCTGAGACATCTTAACCGCTTTACTTCGGATGACATGTGGGGAACATCCTCATTGACTTCTGCTGTAAGCGGAGGACGTTCCCCACACTTCATTCGCAATCGGGAGCCCCGGTGGAGATACTCACCTCTCTGTCCGGGGTCCTGCGACGTTTTGGCTTCAGGGCAGTGTCTGCCCTTTAAAGCGGTGCCCTTTTTTTTTTAACCCCATACGTGCCAGAACGCGACCTCGCGATCTTGGATGGTGGTTCCAACCAGTGCCGGACTGGCCTACCGGGATAGCGGGAGGAATCCCGGTAGGCTGTTAAATTCTTGGGCCGGTTTTGCATTTAAATTGAGATCCACTGGGTTGCTGGGGCTGGCGCGGGTACACACTGACTCAGGGGCCAGGCGGCCCCCTCCTGCACAATATTGCCGGCCGCTGCTCTGAAGAGGGGTGCCACCTGTTGAGGAAGAGTGAGCACCGCAGGAGCGGCGGCACAGCATGCTCCTCACGTTCGGCATCAGTCTGTCCTCTCCTTCACTAGAACACTGGCAGTTGCTAAACAGCCAATGAGCAAGCAGCATCCTGATCCCAGCTAGCCTTGTGCACATGGTAAGTAGCTGGGGATTGGCTGGGTCTTTGTTTTGATTTCCCCGCCTTTCTTCCTGCCCCTGGAGCCCTGCATGCAGCTGAGAAGCAGCGTGGCCAGACTTCAAGTTGGTGCCTGCCTGGTCCTGGTGGAAATAAAATCTCAGAACTGCAGCAGCAGGAAGAATTACCAGCTGGGCTGCTGAAAAAAACAAATTCTGTAAATATACTTTGTTTTGTTATTTTTATATTATTGTTCTGCGACTGTCAGACTCTCAGGTACATCACATTCCTTTATGGCACTGAATACTAAATATACAGCATATTCTTATATCAGATTGAGTTTCATGAGGCTGCAATATGTGCTATTACAGGCTCATGAAACTGATAGAAGGCAATCTGATATGAATAATGCATGAAATATAGCAAACTCGCCTGAGTATAGCAAATTAGGGAGAGAGAAAAGATCAAAATAAAGAGAAATCACCCTAATCCAGCATTCCCTTTCTAATTCTATGTATTTGGCAAACCTTTATAAGCATATCCTATTAGTGAGTTATTTCCTAAATTGATGGATAAAAGGGAACTAATTATCAGGGTTATTTATAATTGAATGAATTCCACTCATTCCTGGATCTTCTACAATTTGGGTATAAAATGGAATTTGTTCAGTTGTGCTCCTTAATTTAAAAAAAGAATGGAACTTTCAAAGCCCCCCCTGCCTGTGTCAAGCTGTAAAAAAAAAAAAAAAAAAAACTTTGAGTAAATTTTTTTTTTTATTAGTGCGCACACAATTTACTGGTTCCATGTGCATGCATACCCAGGTAGAGAGTCCCCTCCGAGTGCGCCTTACTTGGTGGGGGGCCGCAGCCCTCCTTAGCCAGAGACAAGATTTTAACCCAGGGCAGGGTTTTCTCATTAGATAGATATGTGCAGTAGGTTATCAGTGTCAGTCTTGTGGCTCAGTTGGTTAAAGCCTCTAATAAGCAGGAAGATTCTGCGTTCAAATCTCTACTGGTCCTGAGTGTTGTTTTTTTTTTTCTGTTTAAACATCTACCCAGTCTGCAAGCACAATAATATTATGCAGCTGTTGCTATTGCACTATTAATAAGGTGAGAAAACCAGATACAATCCCATGAAACTGTGCTTCCGTATCTCGTACATGGATTACCCATGTCTGTGTGTGAGGGGGGGGGGCGCTAACGAAAGACTTGCCCCCAGGCACCTAATGACCTTGCTACGCCTCTGCGGCCACCGTGTGCTTCCTACGAGCAGCCGCCAGCTTGAAAATCTGCCGCTCATGTGGGTTCCACCAGCCAGCCGCGGGATCGCTAGATCGCACGCAGGAAGCACGTGGCGGCTGGCAATATTGTGCAGGAGGGGCCTGGCAGAGGAGAGGTGAGCTGGGGGCAATATATATCCCTGTGTGAGCTGGGGGCAATGTATATCCATGTGCGCGCTGCTGGGGACAATATATTTCCATGTGCGAGCTGCTGGGGGCAATATATTTCCATGTGCGAGCTGCTGGGGGCAATATATTTCCATGTGTGAGCTGCTGGGGGCAATATATTTCCATGTGTGAGCTGCTGGGGGCAATATATTTCCATGTGTGAGCTGCTGGGGGCAATATATTTCCATGTGTGAGCTGCTGGAGGAAATATATATCCATGTGTGAGCTGCTGGGGGCAATATATTTCCATGTGTGAGCTGCTGGGGGCAATATATTTCCATGTGTGAGCTGCTGGAGGAAATATATATCCATGTGTGAGCTGCTGGGGCAATATATCTCCATGTGAGCTGGGGCTATATATATCTGTGAGCTGGGGCACTATATCCGTGTGAGCTGGGGCCAATACATCCATGTGAGCTGGGGCAATATACCCATGTGTGAGGTGGGGGCAATATATCCATGTGCGGTGTGTATGAGTGAGTTTTATTGCTGTGGAGCTCTGATACAGTAATGTGCAGTGTTTTTGAGCGTAACAGAGCTCCACAGCAATAAAACGCACAGTAATGTGCGGTGTGTATGAGCGTGTCACAGAGCTCTACAGCAATACAATTCACTGTAATGTAAGTTATATTGCTGCAGAGCTCTGAGATAACGCTCATACACAAGGGCCTGAGTTGCTGCACTATGGGCCTCTGGGTCATACTTGGCCCCTGGGCCAAAAAAGTTGCCAGTCAGCCCCTGCACTGACTGCCTCTCTGGCCGCTGCCGCTTTCTTCCTTGTAAGCCCCTGCAGCGTGTCTCCCAATCCAGAGCATAAGGCTGGGGCCGCCCCTCCACAAACCATGTGATGCGCATGCCGGACACATCTGAGGAGGCCAGCTACCGCCTGTTGCTGCAGCTCCTGGTGCTCCTTCCCGGCTAAATTTTATTTCCATTATGGGCAGCAACTTAAAATCTGAGCAGGACAACAGAGGAGCAGGGTTTTTTTTTTTTCCTCAAACGGGCGCCCCTTCCTATTCGCTCCTGTGCTGCTGTCAGAGATCCCGGCCTGTCTGCTGTGGTCACGGAGCCTCTGCCCAGTGTGTGTTCAGGGTCAGTGATCGGAGATCACTCCCTGGAGAGAAGCAAGAGGCTGCTTTGATGATTCCTGTGTGTCCTGGCTGCAAGAAGTCAGGGTGAGAAATTTTAAACGTGCCTTTTCAATAAAGTGTCATCTATCTATCTCCTGTGCATCTAAAGTCTGTCGGGCTCTAATTAATAACCATAAATGCGTGCAAAACCTCTACAATATATATATGTTTGTGTGTTTATTTCTATATAAGGGCCCTCTATGCAAATATAATAAATGCATATATATTTGTATAAATAGAGGGGCATTATATAGAAATAAACACACAAACATATATAAAAAAATGTACCGGTTTTGCACGCATTTATGGTTATTAGAGCCCAGCAGACTTTAGATACACAGGCATTATATATACTGCCTGCAAACCCCTACAAAAAATGCTTGTCTACATGTGATACGCTCATACACATTGCATATTAATGTGTTTTATTGCTGTGCAGCTCTGATACACTCACACACTGCATATTACTGAATCACAGAGCTGCACAGCAATAAAACTCCCAGTATTGTGCAGTCTGTATGAGCGTATCAGAGCTCCACAGCAATAAAACTCATACACACTGCACATTACTGTGTTTTTTATTGCTCTGGAGCTTTATGATATGCTCATACACACTGCACATTACTGTGATCTTTATTGCTGTGGAGCTCAGTGATAGAGTAATGTGCGGTGTGTATGAGTGAGTTTTATTGCTGTGCAGCTTTCATACACTCATACACAGCGCACATTTCTGTATCACAGAGCTCAACATCAATAAAACACAGTAATATGCAGTGTGTATGAGGGAGTTTTATTGCTGTGCAGCTCTGATACACAGCGCACATTTCTGTATCAGAGCTGCACAGCAATAAAACTCATACACACTGCATATTACTGTGTTTTATTGCTGTGGAGCTCAGTGATACAGAAATGTGCGCTGTGTATGAGTGTATCAGAGCTGCACAGCAATAAAACACATTAATATGCTGAGTGTTTGAGCGTGAGTTTTATTGCTGTGAAGCTCTGATACGTATCCTTTTCATTTGTACTCTTCACAATAAAGGGCTGGTCTAAAAATTTTCCAGGGCTGCTTTTTATTCCCAGTCCGGCCCTGGTTCCAACTCCAAGTTCCTCCTCGCCTCCTGACATATGATGCATAGCATGATGATGTCAGATAGCTGGGGAACCCCTATCTGCCTGGGGATTTCCCAAGGAAATCCCCTGGTGCAAATAAGGGGTTCCTTTGAACGCCGATATCACCAGAACCGTGGCAGCTAGGGGGTTATGGCCTTTCGACTGATACCAAACATGACCATGTTCAAAGTAAAAACAAATAAATAAAATAAAAACATGTTTTTTTTGATGTGTTATTTTTATTAATGCAGCAATATTGTCCCATTTCAATTATAAGGTGAACAATGAAGCTGCACTAATGATTTTTTTTTCTACGGAGGGCGTTTGCTAAAAATCACACAATTCCCCCCAAAAAATGTAATGAGTCCCCATTTCTAATTTTTTTAACAAGCGCACCCCATAGAAAATGTAACTGCAAAGGCTCTTGTGATAAAATGTGAAAAAAACACTTTACACGCTGTAGATGATTAAAAATGTAAATGTTATTGTATTTTTTGTTATAATATTCAGGCAGAACATGACGTATACATATAAAAATGATATATTATGAATCTGCTGAGTCTTCCAGAAAGACTGATATATAATATGTCTGGGTCATATAATAAAATTTGACTTCAAATCGCGTTTAAACATGATGAGCGAAACCGGTGAAATGCCTCAGCAGTGAAGGGGTTAATTTCAATACGACCAGTTGCTCAGAGAATGTAGTGGCTGCGGTTCGGCTTGTAGCATCCCAGGCCGCCATGCAGTTGCTGTGGGTCGGCATGTAGCGGCCCTAGCTATGTATAGGCTTCTGTGGAGGCCTAGCACTTCACTATAGGCTGGCTGTCACATGACCTGGCTGGCTGCCGGGCTGGCGCAAGATTATGTTGTCAGGTTAATAGACCAATGGGCTGCCTGCTGGGACCCTCCTGCTCCTCTCCATCTGCACTAAGGGTCACACATGCGCAGTGTGCACTGATGGCCAGAGGAAAGAAGAAGTGCGCCACCAGGAAAGGAGGAAGATAAGAAGAGGAAAGGAGGAGGAAAGGAGGAGGAATAGAGGAGGACAGGAGGAGGAGAAGAGGAGGAAAGGAGGAGGAAAAGAGGCTGCAGCGCGAGCAGAGTACTGTTAATTTATAAAAGAAATGTTTTAATCTTTGTGATTTATTTGTTTGGGGGGTGATAGTAATTGTTTTTTACCCATGGGTTACTATGCTAATTAAATCATATTAAATGGTGTGCGGTTACTCATGGGTTAATATGCTAATTAAATAATATTAGAAACATAGAAACATAGAAAATGTCGGCAGATAAGAACCTTTCGGCCCATCTAGTCTGCCCAATTACATGGATACTTTACCTGGATTTATCTTTTGTTTAGGATAGCCTTATGCCTATCCCATGCTTGCTTAAATTCAATTACTGTTATGGATTAATATGCTAATTATATAATATTAAATGGTGTGCGGTTACCCATGGGTTAATATGCTAATTATATAATATTAAATGGTGTGCGTTACCCATGGGTTAATATGCTAATTATATAATATTAAATGGTGTGCGGTTACTCATGGGTTAATATGCTAATTATATAATATTAAATGGTGTGTGGTTAGCCATGGGTTAATATGCTAATTATATAATATTAAATGGTGTGCGGTTACCCATGGGTTAATATGCTGATTATATAATATTAAATGGTGTGCGGTTACCCAAGGGGTTAATATGCTAATTATAATTTGAGTTAGGCCACACAGGGGTTAATATGCTAATTATAAACTATTACATAGTGTTGTATGGTCACACAGGGGTTAATACTCAATTTATTATATAATGCTGAATGGAGTGAGGTCACACAGGGGTTAATACACAATTTATAAATAATAATTGATGGAGTGAGGTGACGGGTTTTGACACAGTTAAAATGGCATTGAAACAGTTACACATGGGGTTTATATATATCATATATTAATATTTTATTTATAGCGTGTGTTTCAGACAGTTACTGGCATTGACACAGTTAAACATTTTGTACTGCAAGACGGTGCAGTGGTGAACGGGTTAATGAACGCGCGCATACATGTCCATAACGGTGTGCTGGTTTGGCACCAGGGTGTGTTTAAAGGCATGTGGTGACATCAGTGCGCATGCGCATTCCTCACTGACGTGTGGTTAGAGGCATGTGGTGATGTCAGCACGCTTGCGCAGTGTGGCGGGTTCACTGGTTTGGCATTGCAGATGTCAAGGACAGCTGAACCACATCACTTCCGGTGACGCTGGACACTAATTTGGCAAGTTCGCTGCCTTGGGCAGAACACTGGCCGGGACGCCGGGAGGCACGTCAGTACAGGCACACATAGTGCGCTCGTCTGACACCAGCCTAAAGAGTGCGATCCTCCATGACAGGTTCACACTTTGTAGCACTGAGCGCACTGACTGCACTCAGCGAGGAGGCCACACGGGTGTCAGAGTGGAGGGAACGTCCACTGTCACAGAGATTCCTCAAAGAACGCTCGTGTGACGCAGCCTAAGCAGGTTTGTGGATTAACCTCTGAATCGCTGCTGTGACTCACTTGGTTAATGTGCCTATATACTAAACAACTGCTCCTGCGCTCAGATCTCAGGGTGTTGTTTTTTTAGGCATCTACCTCTGCCATAAATATTATTATTCATTGATAATGCAGCCATTATTATTATTATTATTAATATAATACAGGGATAATGCGGCTATTATTATTATTATTATTATACAGTGATAATGCGGCTATTATTATTATTATTATTATTATATTATTATTATACAGGGATAATGCAGCTATTATTATTATATTAGTACTATTGTTATTATTATACAGGGATAATGCGGCTAGTATTATTATTATTATTATACAGGGATAATGCAGCTATTATTATAATACAGTGATAATGCGGCTATTATTATTATTATTATTATTATACAGTGATAATGCAGCTATTATTATTATTATTATATTGTTATTATTAAACAGTGATAATGCGGCTATTATTATTATATTATTATTATTATACACTGATAATGCAGCTGTTATTATTATTATATTATTTTTATTATACACTGATAATGCGGCTATTATTATATTATTATTATTATACAGTGATAATGCAGCTATTATTATTATTATATTATACAGTAATAATGCAGCTATTATTATTATTATATTATTATTATACAGTGATAATGCGGCTATTATTATTATTATACAGTGATAATGCAGCTATTATTATTATTATTATTATAATTATTAAGCAGTGATAATGCAGCTATTATTATTATTATTATACAGTGATAATGCAGCTATTATTATTATTATTATTATACAGTGATAATGCGGCTATTATTATACAGTGATAATGCAGCTATTATTATTATTATATTATTATTAAGAAAAAAAAAATAGGTGCTCTTTCCCAGATAGAAGCAAAAGGTGACAAGAAAAAATGATGGAAAGACCTGTAGATCTCAAACTCGTCCCCTCCAACGGACGTTTCAAGGAATAAATGATTGATAATGTAACGAGATCTAGACAGGACAATATAAAAGATGAAGAATCATAGCGTTATATGTTAAAACAGTGGTGTATCATGACACGCCCACTGATTTAACATATAACGCTATGATTCTTCATCTTTTATATTTTCAATATCTCAGGTATCGATCTAAGTAGGGAAGATCTCTGTGTTCTGGGGAAGGGTTTAAAGTTTGCCCCCACAAAAAGAACGGATGATTTTTCATTATTTTTAGATACCCAACGTTTTTTAAGGAAATTAACATTGAAAAGGTTTTTTAAGAAAAAAGAGATAAATAGTGAGATTTTTTGTCCAGATCAGGAGCCGGTAGAAAAAGATGTCTTTGAACATACGAGTTTTAAACCTAAATCTAAATTTTTCCCAGTATGGGATAAGGGCAACCATGTCGAGGTCTTTACCCAATTAGTATTAAATGATTTTAGGGACATTTCCACACGCCCTTTTAAACATAATCTAACAGTGAAGGAGAGAAAAAGATGTGAAGAACTCAAGAATAACTTTGATCTAGTGGTGAAACAGGCAGATAAAGGAGGTGGGGTGGTAGTGATGTCTAGAGATTATTATTTGCAGGAAGCACATAGACTACTAAACGATGAGAATACATATAAAATCCTAAAGGATGATCCCACTGTAATTTTCAGAGGGGAGTTAAAAGTCCTTTTGGAGAAGGGCAAGGATTCGGGGATTTTAAACCCGAAAGAATATGATTTTCTGTTTAATGAATTTAGTAAAATAGCTTTGTTCTATTTTTTGCCCAAAATTCACAAACATCTAAATGCTCCTCCAGGCAGACCCATTATAAGTGGGATAGACTCTTTGACTAACAATCTCTCTAGCTACATAGATCATTTCTTACAACCCCTGGTGAAAAATATTAGATCATATCTTAAAGATACCAGCCATATACTAAGGGAATTAGAAAAGATAAAATGGGAACCTGGCATGCTGTTTGCCACTATTGATGTTTCTTCGTTATATACATCTATACCCCATAATAAAGGGATGGAGTCTATTAAAAAGGTGCTAGTGGAAGAGAGTCTTTTACCCGTAGATCAAATTGATTTTTTTGTTAGATTCTATTAAATTTATACTGGAACACAATTTCTTTTGGTTTGAGAGCCAGTTTTACCTGCAGTTCTGTGGAACGGCCATGGGGACGAGGTTCACCCCCAGCTATGCAAATCTTTTTATGCATAGGCTGGGAGTGTGATGTCATCTGGCCCAAGATGGAGGAAGGGGCGGGCCTCGTCCTGTGGAAACGTTTCATAGACAATGTAGTTATTATCTGGAAAGGGGAACGAGATTCCCTTGAAGTTTATCTCGTCTCTGGATGATAATGAATATAATTTAAGATTCACTTCCCATTTAAATGACCATCATATCAATTTTTTGGATCTCACCCTGTACATTAAGAACAATAGTATAGAGACTAAGACCTTTTTTAAAAAAACTGATTCCAACACAGCAATTAGCATAAACAGCTCACATGCAAAGAAATGGTTAACAAATGTACCTAAAGGCCAACTGACTAGGTTACGTAGAAACTGTTCAGAGATTGAAACTTTTAAAGATCAAAGTGATTGGATAAAAAATAAATATGTACAGAAGGGATACGATGGAGAGAAATTTGATAGAGATAGGGAGGATATTCTAAGAAAAGAAAGAAAAGAATTTATAAAAGAAAAAATAAAAACTGGCAAGGGGGAGGATAATTTTAATCTGTCGTTTATCACCAAATTTAACCCTCATGCTAATAAAATCAGGAATGTCTTGAATAGGCATTGGCATATCCTCCGAGCGGACAAGCTCCTTAGGGATGTCTTGCCAGCCAGACCCAGTATTATTTTTAAAAAAGCGTCTAATTTAAAAAACATTTTAGCTCCTACACTGTTGCCTAAGAAGAAGATAGAATATAATGAAAATATGTTTATAAAAAGAGAATCCGGTTTTTACAAATGTGGTAGATGCAAAGCATGCACCCATATAGGTAAGAAACACACTAGCACTCATTCAGGCAAAGTTTTTAAAATTAAACAGTTTATTAACTGTAGAAGCAAGGGGGTTATTTACCTCCTTGAATGTGGTAGTGGACTGCAGTACATTGGCAGAACCACTAGGGAATTTAAGATTAGAATTTTGGAGCATCTTAATAATATTCGAAATAAGAAAGAACATAGTGTTTCGGACCATTGTAACAAATGTCCTCTTTTTTCTTTTAATAATTTAAAATGGTGTGGTATAGAGTTGGTAAAAACCAATTGGAGAGGAGGAGATTTTATTAAAACTTTAGCCCAAAAAGAAAGTAGGTGGATTTTTGAGATGGGCACCTGGATAGAAGGTGGTCTTAACTTAGAAATAGATGTGATAAATTGTTTGTAATTCACTAGAATTCCCTTCTGTTTTTTCTATTCCCTTTCCTTCCTTTATTTATATATATGCTTTTTTTCCGTTTTTCTGTTTTTTATATTTATTTTCATTTTACGCATTTTCGTGTTTTATTTTAAATTAAGTATTGTTTGTAATTTGAGCCCTTCTCTTTCCATCCATGTTATATCGGGTCTTCACTATGTACATTCAACATCACCGCGTTCCGCCACATACCGGCTCTTTAATGGCTGGATTATGAGAATTAACAAGCGAGACTACAAAAGTGACATCAAATGGGACATTATCAAATGACTGCATCAAGATGGCAGAGTTTCGAGATGTGTCTAGTACAATCGCTAAAAGAGATCGGGACCTTCTGCCTGCACCATGATGGAGGACAGGAAACGAATCAGCGCGAGCCGTCAGAGGACCGGAAGCCGGAAGTATTTTTCAATGTACAGCGGCGATTACAACGTAAAGACGATTGGATCGTTTTTTAGGATGGAACATATAAAGGGGGGGGGGGCTTGTCTGTATTTATTATATCCCTGATGAAGTTGGTGTAATACCAACGAAACGCGTCGGATTTTTATGGAATAAAAACCCTTTTTTACTTTATTGGCGACTGGATTCCCATTTCTCTGGTGCAGCAATAGAAAGCGATCCAGGTGGAGTTTTCCCGCTGATGGTGATATTCTGGGCCTCTTCAAACACCCTTGGAACGAGTAACTTGTACATGCGCTTATTCATTATACATCTTGTGAGTGCGTTTCTACAGGGGGCGTGTCATGATACACCACTGTTTTAACATATAACGCTATGATTCTTCATCTTTTATATTGTCCTGTCTAGATCTCGTTACATTATCAATCATTTATATTATTATACAGTGATAATGCAGCTATTATTATATTATTATTATTATACAGTGATAATGCAGCTATTATTATATTATTATTATTATTATACAGTGATAATGCAGCTATTATTATATTATTATTATTATTATACAGTGATAATGCAGCTATTATTATATTATTATTATTATTATACAGTGATAATGCAGCTATTATTATATTATTATTATTATTATTATTATACAGTGATAATGCAGTTATTATTATATTATTATTATTATTATACAGTGATAATGCAGCTATTATTATATTATTATTATTATTATTTTTAAATAATATATATTTTTTGTGAAGTTTCATCAAAATTAACACAGTTTAAAACATCTTTTGTGAATAAAGATACAGAAAAAAGAAGAAACAAGGTACTTTAGTCTTTGTTATTATGACGTTATCCTGTCACATTTACAGTAAGTTTGTGACATATCATATTTCGTATATTAAGTACAATCTAAAGGGGGGGAAACAGGGGGAGTAAAAGTTTGTATACAGTAACAAGTGTTCCATTTAATAGCTATACTGGTTGTAGGTTCCATGAGGTAGAGTACAGTTTTTAAGAAAGCAAGAAGTGACAAACGCATACGGGCCAGTGGGAGAGAGTCTTAAACCTAGGGTAACCTTAGCGAGGTGTGTCTGTACTACCCGGTGTGGGTGGTTTACGTGGTCGTTTAGTAAGATAGTCCATCCACCAGTACCAAATTGCATAGTATTTAGCATAATTGTTATCCATAGAAAAATACATCTCCTCCATTACTCGTATATTGTCTACTGCTGTAATCCATTCCGAGATTGTCGGAGTGTGTACTGTGCGCCAGTGCCTAGGAATCAGCGACTTTGCCATATTAAAAAGGTGAATGGCCAGAGACTTTCTATATGTAACAGGGGAGAGGGGGACCAGGTGAAATAGGTCTACTTGTGGAGAGGGTAACAGGTCTAATCCCGTGATTTCATTGATCTCTGTGAAGATAGATATCCAATAGGCTTGAATGTGGGAGCATTCCCACCAAATATGTAAATAGGTGCCCGGTTCTTTCTTACATCGCCAACACAATACATCAGAGTTCGGATACATTTTATGTAATCTCGAGGGAGTGAGGTACCACCTAGACAGGAATTTGTAATGTGACTGCTGTACATGTAGACTACGAGACGAGTGGGCAGCTATTTAAAATATCACATCCCATTTATCTTCTGGAATCAGGTCACCCATCTCCTTGCTCCATCTTGTTGTATATAAGGGAATGAGGGGAGCCGAAGCGTCTAGGAGCGTGCCGTATATAGTGGACAGCATGTGTGGCTGGTGTGGGTCAACAGTGCAAAGAGTCTCAAAAGGGGACTCATCTTGTCTAAGAGAGGTCGGGTGGCCTAATGATGCTATGAAGTGTCGGAGCTGATAATATCGGTAGTCCGAGATTGGAGTGGCATATTCATCTTGAGGCAATAATACTTTAGGGATTGGCTTGGAGTTCATTAGACATCTATGAAGGGGAAGATACGGTCCCTCCACTAACGTTGGCATAAAATCGTTAGACATACCGGCTGGAAAAAGTGGGTTAAAAGTAAGAGGTAATAGTGGTGACAGATGTGTTGAGAGATGCAGTGATTTTCGTAATGCTCGCCATTTTAAAAGGGTTGGGGAAATAAGAGGGTGCGAAGAGCGAAGTAGGTTTGTGAGGGGTGCTGTCTGCCACGGTAAGAAAGCTATCGGGATTTGAATTGTTTTCTGTTCTATCGGTACCCATAACTTGTGTGGTGGGGACATGCACCAATCACTTAGCCTAAGAAAAAGGGCCGCTGAGTAATATAATTCCATATGTGGAAGGCCTAAACCCCCTCTGTTCCTGTGTCTCGTCATGTCTCCGTATGAAACCCTGGGGTGTGTCCCATTCCAGACATAGTAGAGGAAAGCTGATTTCAGCCAGGCAAAAAATTGCGATGGGATTCCTACAAGGATTGATTGAAAGCGGTATAAGAATCTAGGAAGTATGTTCATTTTTAATACGTTGATCCTCCCCAGCCAAGAGATATGGGGTAAGCTCCATTTTTTAAGGTCTTGTAGTACTACTTTCAGGAGAGGTTCATAGTTAGACGCATATAAGTGGTCCAGGTCTCTGGTCAGTGTTACTCCCAGGTATCTAATTGAGGTCTGCACCCATCTAAATGGAAAACATCTTTCCAACTCCCTCTGTGTTAAGCTTGATATGCCTATCCCCATGACCTCACATTTCGACTGGTTAATCCGAAAGTTAGACAATTGTCCATAAGTGTCTAGTTCGGGCATGAGATGTGTAAGGGATAATAGTATATCATCTGCGAAGGCAGCAACTTTATAGTGGTGGAGGGGAAGTATGTGTCCAGTAATGTCAGGATGATCTCAAATTTTTTGCAGTAATGGTTCTAGTGTCAGTATGAAGAGGAGTGGAGACAGGGGGCAGCCTTGTCGAGTCCCGTTACGTATCTGGAAGTCCGGGGAATAAGTCCCATTAACTCGTAGATAGGCGCTTGGAGTGTTATAGAGGGAGTGGATCCAATGTAACCATTGTGGATCAAAGCCTAGTGCCGATAGGGTTTCAAATAAAAATGTCCAGTCTACCCGGTCAAATGCCTTTTCCGCATCTATCGATAGGAAAATGGTGGGGTTGGAGGAGGTGCGTGCTAGGTGCATTAAATCAATTGCACGTATTGTGTTATCATGGCTTCTCTGGTGGGGACAAAACCTGTTTGATCAGGGTGTATAAGACTTGTGATGTAAGGATTGAGACGATTCGCCATCATTTTGGCCATTAATTTTAGGTCTGCATTCAAGAGTGAAATGGGGCGATAGTTTTGTACTAAGGTGTGGTCTTTATCTGGTTTAGGGATAAGTGCTATATGGGCTCTTAGTGTTGCAGGGTCTAATTTGGTGTCATGGTTTAACTCATTGAGCATTTTTATTAAGTGAGGGCCTAGACTAGTTTGAAATGTTTTGTAGTATGCAATGGTGAATCCATCCGGGCCTGGACTTTTCCCAGATGCTGTGGATTTAATCGCTATTGATAGTTCGTCTAGGGTAAATGGGGCGTCTAGGGATCGTGATATGTCTGGTGTGAGAATGGAGTGGAGAGATTCCTTTAGATATTCTTGAATAGCGTCTTTGTCTGGGGGTGTGTCTCGTAGTTGATATAGGGTTGAGAAATATTTATGAAAGGCTTCTGTGATGTCAGTATTTAGGTGGAGATCAGTTCCACAGTTGGATTGGACCTTGGGGATAAATGTGGTTTGATGTTTGCGTTTCAATGCTCTTGCCAGTAGTTTTCCACATTTATTTCCTTGAGTATAAAAGAGTTGTTTGGTGTGACGCAATGATTTAAATGCCTGGTCTGATAGGATGGTGTTCAATTTGGCCCGGTGGAACGTGAGTTCTTTAAACACCGAAATAGAACGTGAGGTTTTGTGTTCTGTCTCTAGGTCATGAATGCGGTTAAGTAAAGTGGTAACGATTCTCTATGTGTTTTCTTACGTTGTGCTCCAATTTTTATGAGTTTACCCCTAATGACACATATGTGGGCTTCCCATATGATAGGCAAGGACACGTCCGATGTGGAATTCTCCGCAAAGTAGTGTTCTACGTTATCTTTTATGTCTTGTCTGATCACTACGTCACGCAGGAGTGATTCGTTCAACCGCCATGTGCATTGGGAGGAAGGGGTGGAGAGGACTTCAATGACGAGTATTACAGGGGCGTGGTCTGACCATGTTATTGGGGCTATGGAGGCTGAACGTAAAGCATGTAATTGATGGTGGGACAGTAGAAATGTGTCAAGCCTGGAGTAGGTTTTCTTGGCATGGGAATAAAAAGTAAAATCTTTCACAGATGGATTCAACACCCTCCATCCATCCATCTATCATTTGATGTTGATGGAGAAGTTTCATAAACCTACGGCGTAGAGAGGGTTCTGGTTTGGGAGTCGGTTTTACACTTTCTGGGTCTGTGTCGAGGGGGACATTAAAGTCACCATCGCATACCAGCAGGCCTTCACTAAAACGAGATAGCTCAGACAAAGTGGATCGTAGTGCCCCTCATTGACCAGTGTTGGGTGGGTATATGTTGGCCAGCGTGATCTTGCGGGAGCCTATGAGACCTTTGATAAATAAATATCTGCCCCGAGGGTCAGTTTGTTGATGGGTGCATACAAATAGAACATGGCGGGCCATCAGTTTTGCTACTCCTCGAGTCTTAGAGGTGACATAGTTACTAAAGTAAGATTGTGTATAGTAGCGAGATGTAAGAGACGGTGCCGCATCCGCACGGAAGTGTGTCTCTTGCAGAAACACTATTTCCCTGCGTTGCCGGTGAAAGTCTAAAAGAGCCATGCGCCGTTTCTTGGGGGAGTTGAGGCGCTTAACATTTAAGGTGAGGAATGTTATTGGGGCCATGGCATAGTTAATGTGGACCTAAGAAAACGTTGATAATCCCCAGTACAAAGTTGAAATTTCAAGGGCAACCCATGGCCTACATACAATATGTAAGTTTGAAAAAACAGTAATTATCATGCTATATGGATAAAGAGTACTGTGCATACAAACGAACAAACAGAAAAATAAACCTGAATATGATAGAACTCGGAGACGGTGTAGAGCCTGCGAATGTAAGCACCATCGTCCAGGCTCTAAAACATACCTCTCCTCCTCGGGAGGAGGGGGACACAGAAGTCACCGCATCTGGAGGGGTTGAGTAGATGACCTCCGGCAGATGTTGGGGATAGAGTGCCGAGGCCGGCTAGGGTAAATGTTTGGTTCTGATACAGCTTTCAAAGTAGGGAGATCCAGTTGGTTGGGGGTCCATGAGGAAAAAGAGAAAAGCAATCCGTAAGTTAAGAATAGTCATGGATGTGGAGATACTCATTTAAAGGGTGATAAATACATCCTGATGTTGAAAGGAGGAGCAAAAAGGCAACAAGTGTTGTTTTCATCCCGGGTCTTGCTGGGAATTCGTTGATTGAGAGCGGGAAATACCACGACCACGTTTGGAAGGCGTCTGCCACCGAGGACGTTGCGGCTGGAACTGATGTTGGACCGAGTCCAGGGTCTGACCACCGTACCAATATTGAATGTCCAGATTATCAATGCCAAGTGCCGTTAGCAGTGGTGGAAGATCTGCAGCGTTGGTAATCCCATAGTAAACCCCGTCTAGGGTAACTTGAAGGGAAAACGGGTTTCCCCATCGGTACTTAACTTGACGGTCCCGTAGAACTTCAGTGAGTGGTTTCAGTAGTTGGCGTGCCTGAAGCGTGTGCCAGGAGAGGTCTGGGTATAGTTGCAAAACAGTTCCTGAGGGGTCTTTGATATCTTGACGACGCGTGGCTTGTAGAATATCTTCTTTTTGACGGTAATAATGTAGCCGGCATATAACATCTCTGGGTGTTGTATTCGGTGCTCCTTTTGGTTTTAAGGAGCGATGCGCTCTATCAAAGTGAATTGGGGTGTCAATCAGTCTGTGCAGGAGAGAGTTAAATATAGGCCTCAGCACCTCGGTGAGCAGTTCCCTTCCATCTTGCGACTCTGGGAGACCCCTTAACCTCAGGTTATTCTGGCGGCCCCGGTTGTCTTGATCATCTAACGCCCGGTGAAAGCGTTGCAGGTATAAAGTGTGAGAAGTCAGACCTGTTTCCAAGAGAGTCAGTCTGTCCTCTGTGGTTTCTCTGTCTCCTTCCAAATCTTGGACCCGGGCTCCAATATGGCGGACATCCGTTGCCACAGTATCTATGCGGGAAGCGAAGGAGGACTCTAGCTTTGCCAGGAGGGTTTCTAGATCTTCTTTGGTGGGCAGGGAGCGGAGTATATCGTGGACTGACAGTTCTGTATCCTCTGGAGTGGGGCTGCCAGCCGTTGACGAGTCCCGCGATGGTGCAGGGACCGGCGCCATCTTGGATCCGGGCGGGGTTGCTCCGGAGGTCGGGGATTCTTCCAAGAATCAGGCGATTGTGGCCGTTTTAGCGGGGTTAAGGGTGGTTTTGGTGCGGAGGGGTGTCTGGGAGCGCTTCCTACGGGTCATACTGCACCCTTGTTGTCAGGATCTCCCTTCTATAACCCTGTTAGCGCCGGAGCTCCTCTAACATGCTGCCATTCCACTCGGCGGTCAAGCCACGCCCCTGATATTATTATTATTATAATACTGTGACTATTATTATTATACAGTGATAATGCGGCTATTATTATTATTATTATTATTATATTATTATTATACAGTGATACTGTGACTATTATTATTATTATTATACAGTGATAATGCGGCTATTATTATTATCATATTATTATTATTATTATTATACAGTGATACTGTGACTATTATTATTATACAGTGATAATGCAGCTATTATTATTATTATATTATTATTATACAGTGATAATGCAGCTATTATTATTATTATTATATATTATTATTATACAGTGATAATGCAGCTATTATTATTATTTTATTATTATTATACAGTGATAATGCAGCTATTATTATTATTAATCTTATATTGTGAATGATAGAAGCATTATCATAATATTGTTAATATTAATTATTATGATAATGCCATGATTAATCACAATACAATCCTATAATAATAATAATAATAGCTGCATTTTCATTGGATAATAATAATCAAGGCAGAGTTAGATGAAAATCAAGCAGAAACCAGTGTTCACCATTATTGTGTTTATTGTTGTTAGTTACATTAAACCCTTAATGCCGCAGGGTGTATAATTACGTCCTGCATTAGGCGGGCTTTGACGCCGCAGGATGTAATTGTACGTCCTCGGCGTTTTCAGCCCCCCCCAGCAGATACTCGCCTCCTCTGGCGGCTCCCTCGCTGATCTGAGTCCCACGGAGTCAGATCGGCAGGGTTTCCTCCTCTGGCGCACTGACGTCATCGTGCCGGGGGAGCGATGACGTCAGTTTCAGGGGTCTCCCCCGCCGGAGCAGGGGAAGCGCCTGAAGGGGAGGGGGGGATCCTATGGATCCCTCTATCTCCCCATCGCCGGGGACCAGGACACTGTGGCCAGCATCGCTGGAAGGGTCACAGCCTGACCTTAACAGCGATGTAGGGGGTTAATCCCTTAGTTGCACAAGACCGTGGCCTTTTTCCGGTGGGGGCCGCCATCTTGGATGCAGCCCCCACCTCTGGGTCCTCCCCGCGTCAACTGACTCATCGCGCCATGCATGATGATGTCAGTTAACCCGGGAACCCCCTAGCTGCAAAGGGATTTCCTATGGAAATCCGATAGAGGAGATAGGGGGCTCCTTTGAACCCCTTTATCTCCTGATCGGTGGCAGCTAGGGGGTCATGTATGATATTGCTGGAAAGGCCAGAGCATGGCCTTTCCAATGATATCAAACATGACCATGGCAAAAGTAAAAGAGTTAAAACAATTTAAAGATAAAAATAAAAAAATAGTTAATTAAATAATAAAAAAATAAATACTTTTTTTGTTTTTTTAATGCAGCACTATTGTTCACATTTCAATTATAATGTGAACAATGATGCTTCACTAATGATTTATTTTTTGGGGGTTTAGCTAAAATCACGCAATTTCTCCCCCAAAAAAAAATGGGTTCCCCGTTCTAATTTTTTTAACAAGTCTACCCCATAACAAATGACCGCAAAGGCTCAAATAATAAAATTAAAAAAAAAACACTTTACACACTGTGGAAGATTGAAATTTTATTGAAAATTCAAATTTTTTTACTTTTTTTTACATTTTTTGTTATAGCATTTTGGCAGGGCATGACATATACATATAATAATGATATATTATTAATCTGCCGAGTCTGCCGGAAAGAACGATATATAATTTGTCTGGGTGGTACAATAATACGTGACTTAAAAACGGTCAAAATGAGCTCAGCAAACTTCTACTTCCGAAACAGCGCCGAAGTTGTAAAATTACTCCCGTCCTTAAGGGGTTAATCACAATACAATCCTATAATAAGAATAATAATAGCTGCATTGTCATTGTATAATAATAATTAAGGCAGAGTTAGATGAAAATCCAGCAGAAACCAGTGTTCACCATTATTGTGTTTATTGTTTTAGTTACATTAAAGTTGATTTCAAACAAAAATAATCCTTTGAGTGAGTTTTGGTCACATGGGGTAGTGGAGGTCACATGTTTCCTGTGGAGCTCCACTCTGCAGCAAAACCCGTTGTCTGCAGCCAGAACCTTCTCTTGTGTATTCGTACATTGAACGCTGATTGGCCGGTGGGCGGGGCTAGCGTCTCACAAGGAGCTGGGGGCGTGGCCGACTGAGTTCAGAGTGACAGGCGTGCAAGGAGCGTTACAGCACGAGGCGCCAGCGCGCGGGAAGCAAACGGAGGGCGGGAAAAGGATGATAGAGAGGAGGTGAGGGGGAGGAGCTGCCCGGTGTCCCACTGTGTGACAGGCCGAGCCGGATCCCCCCCCCCCACACCTCATTCACTGACCCAGGGAAGTCACTGTGCTCTCCCCGGGGCTCCCCTGCTCACTGACACCGTGCAAGGCGCTGCTGTGTGACCTGTGACAGCATCTCATGACTGGAATCCCCCTCTACCTCCAACACTACAACTCCCATGCTGCTCTGCCAAGCTTCATTAAAGCATGCTGGGAGTTGTAGTTTATGCTGCTAGGGGAGATATTTCCAGCATGTGGCTGCTCTGACCCCCCCTTTATCACAGTGTATGGGCATCTGAGGCGTGTTCAGTTGCTCAGCCGCTGCTGAATTGTTCCATTGCAGCGGGTCAGTTTGCTGCAGCCGTCTCACTGAACGCTTTGGCTGTGAATATGGAAGTGAAAGGGCAGAGGATCGCTTAATGAAAGGTGCTGTTTCTGCAAAATCCACTTTTCTCCATTTTTTTGGCGCTTTAGTGTTAATGTTTACCAGGTTTCAATAAAGATTTGCTGTTTTCCACCAAACCTTCAAACTGAACATTTCCTTGCAGGGGCGGACTGATCCATCGGGCGGTACCCGCGGGTTGGTAGGGGCCCGCTTTTGGTAGCCCCCCCTGCCGTGTTCCCTGAGGTTCGGGCGGTAACCGGATGTGACAGGCAGAGCCATGGCCCAGCGCAAAGTCTGAAACCGCCGCAGCGTGCCTGCCTCAAGTCACACAACTCAGACACGGCACGCTGCCTTTGCGCGCAGGGCATCACATGAGGGGGTAGCGCCAAGGCAGCGTGCCGTGTCTGAGTTGTGTGACTTAAGGCAGGCACGCTGCGGCGGTTTCAGACTGCGTGCTAGGCCATGGCTCTGCCTGTCAGATCCGGTTACCGCCTGAACCTAAGGGAACACGGCAGGGGGCCCTTCCAAAAGCGGGACCGACAAACATAGGTGCAGTCCACCCGGAGCCAGCCAGCCCGAGGGTGCGTCCTGAAGATTTTGTTTCTCCAGTATGCAGTGAGCAGGGGGATAAGAATTCAGTATTATGCGGGACGGGGGGGGGGGGGGTTTCAAACAATGCCGGTGAGCGCAGGGGGGGGGAGAAGAAGATTTCAAATTAATTAATGTGCTGGGGTTAATAAAATGCCTATTAATGTGCTGGGGTTAATAAAATGCCTATTAATGTGCTGGGGGTTAATAAAACGCCAATTAATGTGCTGGGGTTAATAAACTGCCATTTAATGTGCTGGGGGTTAATAAAACGCCAATTAATGTGCTGGGGTTAATAAACTGCCAATTAATGTGCTGGGGTTAATAAACTGCCAATTAATGTGCTGGGGGTAATAAAATACCAATTAATGTGCTGGGTTAATAAACTGCCAGTTAATGTGCTGGGGGGTAATAAAATACCAATTAATGTGCTGGGTTAATAAACTGCCAGTTAATGTGCTGGGGGGTAATAAAATACCAATTAATGTGCTAGGTTAATAACCTGCCAATTAATGTGCTGGGGTTAATAAACTGCCTATTAATGTGCTGAGGTTAATAAACTGCCTATTAATGTGCTGGGGTTAATAAGCTGCCAATTAATGTGCTGGGGTTAATAAACTGCCAATTAATGTGCTGGGGGTAATAAAATACCAATTAATGTGCTGAGGTTAATAAACTGCAAATTAATGTGCTGGGGGTTGATAAACTGCCTATTAATGTGCTGGGGTTAATAAACTGCCTATTAATGTGCTGGGGGTTAATAAAATACCAATTAATGTGCTGGGGTTAATAAAACGCCAATTAATGTGCTGGGGTTAATAAACTGCCTATTAATGTGCTGGGGTTAATAAACTGCCTATTAATGTGCTGGGGGTTAATAAAACGCCAATTGATGTGCTGGGGTTAATAAACTGCCATTTAATGTGCTGGTGGTTAATAAACTGCCAATTAATGTGCTGGGGGTTAATACAACGCCAATTAAT
Organism: Leptobrachium leishanense; assembly: GCA_009667805.1. Taxonomy (NCBI): domain Eukaryota; kingdom Metazoa; phylum Chordata; class Amphibia; order Anura; family Megophryidae; genus Leptobrachium; species Leptobrachium leishanense. The sequence goes on along the minus strand of RXON01002895.1, from coordinate 9,406 downwards.
GTGCTGGGGTTAATAAACTGCCATTTAATGTGCTGGGGGTTAATAAAACGCCAATTAATGTGCTGGGGGTTAATAAACTGCCAATTAATGTGCTGGGGTTAATAATCTGCCAATTAATGTGCTGGGTTAATAAACTGCCATTTAATGTGCTGGGGGTTAATAAAACGCCAGTTAATGTGCTGGGGTTAATAAAATGCCTATTAATGTGCTGGGGTTAATAAGCTGCCAATTAATGTGCTGGGGTTAATAAACTGCCAATTAATGTGCTGGATTAATAAACTACCTATTAATGTGCTGGGTTAATAAACTGCCAATTAATGTGCTGGGGGTTAATAAACTGCCAATTAATGTGCTGGGGTTAATAAACTGCCTATTAATGTGCTGGGTTAATAAACTGCCATTTAATGTGCTGGGGTTAATAAAGCGCCAATTAATGTGCTGGGGGTTAATAAACTGCCAATTAATGTGCTGGGGTTAATAAACTGCCAATTAATGTGCTGGGGGTTAATAAACTGCCTATTAATGTGCTGGGGTTAATAAACTGCCTATTAATGTGCTGGGGGTTAATAAAATGCCAATTAATGTGCTGGGGTTAATAAACTGCCATTTAATGTGCTGGGGGTTAATAAACTGCCAATTAATGTGCTGGGGTTAATTAACTGCCAGTTAATGTGCTTGGGTTAATAAACTGCCAGTTAATGTGCTGGGGTTAATAAAATGCCTATTAATGTGCTGGGGTTAATAAACTGCTAATTAATTGCTGGGGTTAATAAACGGCCAATTAATGTGCTGGATTAATAAACTACCTATTAATGTGCTGGGTTAATAAACTGCCAATTAATGTGCTGGGTTAATAAACTGCCTGTTAATGTGCTGGGGGTTAATAAACTGCCTATTAATGTGCTGGGGTTAATAAACTGCCTGTTAATGTGCTGGGGGTTAATAAACTGCCTATTAATGTGCTGGGGGTTAATAAGCTGCCAATTAATGTGCTGGGGTTAATAAACTGCTAATTAATGTGCTGGGGTTAATAAACGGCTAATTAATGTGCTGGGGTTAATAAATGGCCAATTAATGTGCTGGATTAATAAACTGCCAATTAATGTGCTGGGGGTTAATAAACTGCCAATTAATGTGCTGGGGTTAATAAACGGCCAATTAATGTGCTGGGTTAATAAACTGCCAATTAATGTGCTGGGTTAATAAACTACCTATTAATGTGCTGGGGGTTAATAAACTGCCTATTAATGTGCTGGATTAATAAACTACCTATTAATGTGCTGGGTTAATAAACTGCCAATTAATGTGCTGGGTTAATAAACTGCCTATTAATGTGCTGGGGGTTAATAAACTGCCTATTAATGTGCTGGGGTTAATAAACTGCCAATTAATGTGCTGAGGTTTAATAAACTGCCAATTAATGTGCTGGGTTAATAAACTGCTAATTAATGTGCTGGGGTTAATAAACTGCCAATTAATGTGCTGGGTTAATAAACTGCCAATTAATGTGCTGAGGTTTAATAAACTGCCAATTAATGTGCTGGGTTAATAAACTGCTAATTAATGTGCTGGGTTAATAAACTGCCAATTAATGTGCTGAGGTTTAATAAACTGCCAATTAATGTGCTGGGTTAATAAACTGACAATTAATGTGCTAGGGTTAATAAACGGCCAATTAATGTGGTGGAGGGTTAATAAACGGACTATTGGTGTGCTGGGGTTAATGAAATGACTATTGTGTGCTGGTGGGGTTTGAATAAACTATCAGTATTACAGTGAGTTATATTGTTGTCATTCTGTGATACACTCATACAAAGTGGCACATTACTGTGAGGTTTATTGCTATGGTGCTCGGTGATACGCTCATACACACCGCACATTTCTGTGAGTTTTATTACTGTGGACATTGCGATACGCTCATACACAGCGCACATTACTGTGAGTTTATTGCTATGGAGTTCTGTGAATGCTCATTACACACTGCACATTATTTGAGGTTTAATTTGTTGTTGCTCTGTGATATGCTCATACACACGCGACTTTACTGTGGTTTTACATTTACTTGTATGTACAGAGCCGGTGCTGCGGCTGACTGCCTTTAGAGTGCGCTGCTGGCTGCCTTTTAATTTCTATGGTCATCAGAGCAAACCAACAGGGGCCCAATGTGTCGCCCCAAACCGGGCCCCTTTTCTTGACCCGCGGCCTTACGACCCGTGGGGCTCAGACAATGCTGGTGAGGAACCGGGGGGGGGCAATATATATCTTCTGGGGACAAGATATATCCATGAGTGAGCTACTGGGGGCACTATATATCCCATCCCAGTGTGAGCTACTGGGGGCACTATATATCCATGAGTGAACTACTGGGGACACTATATATCCACGAGTGAGCTACTGTGGGCAATATATATATTCATGAGTGAGCCTCTGGGGCAATATATATCCATGGGTGAGCTGCTGGGGCAATATATATCCATGAGGTAGCTGCTGGGGCAATATATATCCATGAGGTAGCTGCTGGGGGCAATATATATCCATGTTTGAGCTGCACATTACTGTGGGTTATAATGCTGTGGATTCTGATACGCTCATACACACTGCACATTCCAGTGAGTTTTATTTCTGTGGAGCTCTGTAATAAGCTCATACACACTGCACATTCCAGTGAGGTTTAATGCTGTGCAGCTCTGTAATACGCTCATACACACTGCACATTACTATGAGGTTTACTTGCTGTGCCAGCTGTAATATGCTCATACACACTGCACATTCCAGTAAGGTTTTATGCTGTGCAGCTCAGTGATACGCTCATACACACTGACATTCCAGTGAGGTTTATTGCTGTGCAGCTCTGTAATACGCTCATCACACACTGCACATTCCAGTGAGGTTTATTACTGTGCAGCTCTGTGATACGCTCATACACACTGCACACTTCCAGTGAGTTTATTGCTGTGCAGCTCTGTAATACGCTCATACACACTGCACTTCCAGTGAGGTTTATTGCTGTGCAGCTCTGTGATGTGCAGTGTGTCAGGAATTGTACAGTTCTTTTAAACTGATCATCAGTTTTCCCACATTTTCCACATGGACTTTCTGTGCCGCGGCGCAGCTTAGCTACAATGAGTGGGTGATGGCTCCTGCAGCAGTGCGTTGGCATCTGTAAGTATGGAGGGGCACAATTCGCTGCTGGTCAAGTGGATTTTCAAAAAGGTTATTTCAGGAGTTCAGAAATAAATTCTTTAGCACAAAATGTGCATGTGGGTGTTGCGTTGTAGGGAGTGTTTTTTTATGGGTGTGGCCTCCTGTGGGTGCGGAACAGGGGGCCCGACTCCTATGCCCGGGGCACCATTAGTTGTCAGTCCACCCTGTTTATAATGTATATTACACGCTCACACGGTGTTAGGGGAAGGTGTTTATAATGTATATTACAGGCTCACACGGTGTTGGAGGGCAGGTGTTTATAATGTATATTACACGCTCACACAGTGTAGGAGGGCAGGTGTTTATAATGTATATTACACAGTCACACAGTGTTAGAGGGCAGGTGTTTATAATGTATATTACACGCTCACACGGTGTTAGGGGAAGGTGTTTATAATGTATATTACAGGCTCACACGGTGTTGGAGGGCAGGTGTTATAATGTATATTACACGCTCACACAGTGTAGGAGGGCAGGTGTTTATAATGTATATTACACGTCACACGGTGTTAGAGGGCAGGTGTTTATAATGTATATTACACGCTCACACGGTGTTAGAGGGCAGGTGTTTATAATGTATATTACACGCTCACACGGTGTTGGAGGGCAGGTGTTTATAATGTATATTACACGCTCACACTGTGTTAGAGGGCAGGTGTTTATACTGTATATTACACGCTCACACGGTGTTGGAGGGCAGGTGTTTATACTGTATATTACACGCTCACACAGTGTTGGAGGGCAGGTGTTTATAGTGTATATTACACGCTCACACGGTGTTGGAGGGCAGGTGTTTATAGTGTATATTACACGCTCACACTGTGTTAGAGGGCAGGTGTTTATAATGTATATTACACGCTCACACGGTGTTAGAGGGCAGGTGTTTATAATGTATATTACACGCTCACACGGTGTTGGAGGGCAGGTGTTTATAATGTATATTACACGCTCACACTGTGTTAGAGGGCAGGTGTTTATAATGTATATTACACGCTCACACGGTGTTGAGGGCAGGTGTTTATACTGTATATTACACGCTCACACAGTGTTGGAGGGCAGGTGTTTATAGTGTATATTACACGCTCACACGGTGTTAGAGGGCAGGTGTTTATAGTGTATATTACACGCTCACACGGTGTTAGAGGGCAGGTGTTTTATAATGTATATTACACGCTCACACGGTGTTGGAGGGCAGGTGTTTATAATGTATATTACACGCTCACATGGTGTTTGAGGGCAGGTGTTTATAATGTATATTACACGCTCACACGGTGTTGAGGGCAGGTGTTTATAATGTATATTACCTCGCTCACACGGTGTTGGAGGGCAGGTGTTTATATGTATATTACTCGCTCACACGGTGTTGGAGGGCAGGTGTTTATAATGTATATTACTCGCTCACACGGTGTTGGAGGGCAGGTGTTAATAATGTATATTACACGCTCACACGGTGTTAGAGGGCAGGTGTTTATAATGTATATTACACGCTCACACGGTGTTAGAGGGCAGGTGTTTATAATGTATATTACACGCTCACACTGTGTTAGAGGGCAGGTGTTTATAATGTATATTACACGCTCACACGGTGTTAGAGGGCAGGTGTTTATAATGTATATTACACGCTCACACGGTGTTAGAGGCAGGTGTTTATAATGTATATTACACGCTCACACGGTGTTAGAGGGCAGGTGTTTATAATGTATATTACACGCTCACACGGTGTTAGAGGGCAGGTGTTTATAATGTATATTACACGCTCACACTGTGTTAGAGGGCAGGTGTTTATAATGTATATTACACGCTCACACGGTGTTAGAGGGCAGGTGTTTATAATGTATATTACACGCTCACACGGTGTTGGAGGGCAGGTGTTTATAATGTATATTACACGCTCACACGGTGTTAGAGGCAGGTGTTTATAATGTATATTACACGCTCACACGGTGTTGGAGGGCAGGTGTTTATAATGTATATTACACGCTCACACGGTGTTGGAGGGCAGGTGTTTATAATGTATATTACACGCTCACACGGTGTTAAGGGAGGTGTTTTATAATGTATATTACACGGTCACACGGTGTTGGAGGGCAGGTGTTTATAATGTATATTACACACTCACACGGTGTTAGAGGGCAGGTGTTTATAATGTATATTACACGCTCACACGGTGTTGGAGGGCAGGTGTTTATAATGTATATTACACGCTCACACGGTGTTAGAGGGCAGGTGTTTATAATGTATATTACACAGTCACACGGTGTTGGAGGGCAGGTGTTTATAATGTATATTACACACTCACACGGTGTTGGAGGGCAGGTGTTTATAATGTATATTACACTCTCACACGGTGTTAGAGGGCAGGTGTTTATAATGTATATTACACTCTCACACTGTGTTAGAGGGCAGGTGTTTATAATGTATATTACACGCTCACACGGTGTTGGAGGGCAGGTGTTTATAATGTATATTACACGCTCACACGGTGTTAGAGGGCAGGTGTTTATAATGTATATTACACGCTCACACGGTGTTGGAGGGCAGGTATTTATAATGTATATTACACGCTCACACGGTGTTGGAGGGCAGGTGTTTATAATGTATATTACACGCTCACACGGTGTTGGAGGGCAGGTGTTTATAATGTATATTACACGGTCACACGGTGTTAGAGAGCAGGTGTTTATAATGTATATTACACGCTCACACGGTGTTGGAGGGCAGGTGTTTATAATGTATATTACACTCTCACACGGTGTTAGAGGGCAGGTGTTTATAATGTATATTACACGCTCACACGGTGTTAGAGGGCAGGTGTTTATAATGTATATTACCCCGCTCACACGGTGTTAGAGGGCAGGTGTTTATAATGTATATTACACGCTCACACGGTGTTAGAGGCAGGTGTTTATAATGTATATTACACGCTCACACGGTGTTAGAGGGCAGGTGTTTATAATGTATATTACACGCTCACACGGTGTTAGAGGGCAGGTGTTTATAATGTATATTACCGCTCACACGGTGTTAGAGGGCAGGTGTTTATAATGTATATTACACGCTCACACGGTGTTGGAGGGCAGGTGTTTATAATGTATATTACTCGCTCACACGGTGTTGGAGGGCAGGTGTTTATAATGTATATTACACGCTCACACGGTGTTAGAGGGCAGGTGTTTATAATGTATATTACACGCTCACACAGTGTTAGAGGGCAGGTGTTTATAATGTATATTACACTCTCTCACACGGTGTTAGAGGGCAGGTGTTTATAATGTAATATTACACGCTCACACGGTGTTGGAGGGCAGGTGTTTATAATGTATATTACACGCTCACACGGTGTTAGAGGGCAGGTGTTTGAATGTATATTACACGCTCACACGGTGTTGGAGGGCAGGTGTTTATAATGTATATTACACGCTCACACGGTGTTAGAGGGCAGGTGTTTATAATGTATATTACACGCTCACACGGTGTTGGAGGGCAGGTGTTTATAATGTATATTACACACTCACACGGTGTTAGAGGGCAGGTGTTTATAATGTATATTACACGCTCACACGGTGTTGGAGGGCAGGTGTTTATAATGTATATTACACTCTCACACGGTGTTGGAGGGCAGGTGTTTATAATGTATATTACACGCTCACACGGTGTTGGAGGGCAGGTGTTTATAATGTATATTACACGCTCACACGGTGTTAGAGGGCAGGTGTTTATAATGTATATTACACGCTCACACTGTGTTGGAGGGCAGGTGTTTATAATGTATATTACACGCTCACACGGTGTTGGAGGGCAGGTGTTTATAATGTATATTACACTCTCACACGGTGTTGGAGGGCAGGTGTTTATAATGTATATTACACGCTCACACTGTGTTGGAGGGCAGGTGTTTATAATGTATATTACACTCTCACACTGTGTTGGAGGGCAGGTGTTTATAATGTATATTACACTCTCACACGGTGTTAGAGGGCAGGTGTTTATAATGTATATTACACTCTCACACGGTGTTAGAGGGCAGGTGTTTATAATGTATATTACACGCTCACACGGTGTTGGAGGCAGGTGTTTATAATGTATATTACACGCTCACACGGTGTTAGAGGCAGGTGTTTATAATGTATATTACACGCTCACACGGTGTTAGAGGGCAGGTGTTTATAATGTATATTACACGCTCACACGGTGTTGGAGGGCAGGTGTTTATAATGTATATTACACACTCACACGGTGTTGGAGGCGGTGTTTATAATGTATATTACACTCTCACACGGTGTTAGAGGGCAGGTGTTTATAATGTATATTACACGCTCACACGGTGTTGGAGGGCAGGTGTTTATAATGTATATTACACGCTCACACGGTGTTGAGGGCAGGTGTTTATAATGTATATTACACGCTCACACGGTGTTGGAGGGCAGGTGTTTATAATGTATATTACACGCTCACACGGTGTTAGAGGGCAGGTGTTTATAATGTATATTACACGCTCACACGGTGTTGGAGGGCAGGTGTTTATAATGTATATTACACGCTCACACGGTGTTAGAGGGCAGGTGTTTATAATGTATATTACACGCTCACACGGTGTTGGAGGGCAGGTGTTTATAATGTATATTACACGCTCACACGGTGTTGGAGGGCAGGTGTTTATAATGTATATTACACTCTCACACTGGTGTTGGAGAGGTGTTTTATAATGTATATTACACTCTCACACGGTGTTGAGGGCAGGTGTTTATAATGTATATTACACTCTCACACGGTGTTGAGGGCAGGTGTTTATAATGTATATTACACTCTCACACGGTGTTGGAGGGCAGGTGTTTTATATGTATATTACACTCTCACACGGTGTTGGAGGGCAGGTGTTTATAATGTATATTACACTCTCACACGGTGTTGGAGGGCAGGTGTTTATAATGTATATTACACTCTCACACGGTGTTAGAGGGCAGGTGTTTATAATGTATATTACACTCTCACACGGTGTTAGAGGGCAGGTGTTTATAATGTATATTACACTCTCACACGGTGTTAGAGGCAGGTGTTTATAATGTATATTACACGCTCACACAGTGTTAGAGGGCAGGTGTTTATAATGTATATTACACTCTCACACGGTGTTAGAGGGCAGGTGTTTATAATGTATATTACACGCTCACACGGTGTTGGAGGGCAGGTGTTTATAATGTATATTACACTCTCACACGGTGTTAGAGGCAGGTGTTTATAATGTATATTACACGCTCACACAGTGTTAGAGGGCAGGTGTTTATAATGTATATTACACTCTCACACGGTGTTAGAGGGCAGGTGTTTATAATGTATATTACACGCTCACACGGTGTTGGAGGGCAGGTGTTTTATATGTATATTACACTCTCACACTGTGTTGGAGGGCAGGTGTTTATAATGTATATTACACGCTCACACGGTGTTGGAGGGCAGGTGTTTATAATGTATATTACACTCTCACACGGTGTTGGAGGGCAGGTGTTTATAATGTATATTACACTCTCACACTGTGTTGGAGGGCAGGTGTTTATAATGTATATTACACTCTCACACGGTGTTGGAGGGCGGGTGTTTATAATGTATATTACACACTCACACGGTGTTAGAGGGCAGGTGTTTATAATGTATATTACACTCTCACACGGTGTTAGAGGGCAGGTGTTTATAATGTATATTACACACTCACACGGTGTTAGAGGGCAGGTGTTTATAATGTATATTACACTCTCACACGGTGTTAGAGGGCAGGTGTTTATAATGTATATTACACGCTCACACGGTGTTGGAGGGCAGGTGTTTATAATGTATATTACACGCTCTCACGGTGTTAGAGGCAGGTGTTTATAATGTATATTACACGCTCACACGGTGTTAGAGGGCAGGTGTTTATAATGTATATTACACGCTCACACGGTGTTGGAGGGCAGGTGTTTATAATGTATATTACACACTCACACGGTGTTGGAGGGCGGGTGTTTATAATGTATATTACACTCTCACACGGTGTTAGAGGGCAGGTGTTTATAATGTATATTACACGCTCACACGGTGTTAGAGGGCAGGTGTTTATAATGTATATTACACGCTCACACGGTGTTGGAGGGCAGGTGTTTATAATGTATATTATACACGCTCACACGGTGTTAGAGGGCAGGTGTTTATAATGTATATTACACGC
>RXON01002894.1:0-44174 GCA_009667805.1 Leptobrachium leishanense | reverse complement strand
GCCCTTTTCGATGCCCTCCTTTAAAAACTCGCTTCTGGCAATTCTGTTAACCGCAGCGAGGGCACTGATTCCGTTATATTGGAGGAGGGAATGTGCACCCACCGTCAGGGATTGGGTTCTGAGGGTGGAGGGGGTCAGAGCTTTAGAAGAAGCGCACTACAATAGTTTGGGTAAATATGAGGAATTTTATGCGATCTGGCGTCCAGGGTCCTCGAACCTTCGTTCAATAACGGTATCAGACAGGTCACCGGTGGAGGAACAAGAGGTCTCGTAAGATAATCGACCGGTTATGGAGGGTCAGAGGTGAATTTAGATTCGAGCCTGGGCTGTGTTGTCTTGACATACCATTCTGGTACTAGCTTTACTGCCGTTTATTTAAGGATACGATGATCACCTTTTTAGTTAGAGTTAATTTAGAATTTGTTATATTATAAAATTTCGTCCCTGTCTATGACCAAGAGGCACTTTGATTGTATTCTACATTATTGTGACAATATTGTCTCTTATGCGACTTATATTTTATACTTTGCCAATAAAAATATTTTACCCCAAAAAAATTTTTTTTTATTAAAGTCGACGTTGCAGTCCTGAAGGACTTTTATCAAGACCAAAAAACACAATACAATGAACAAATATATAAATACATTTACAATTAGAATCATTGGTGAAATCCCAACCCCCTTGACGCCACCATGCCGGAATCGGAAGAGGATCCATAACACACAAGGTTGCCATGGAATCTACAAAGCCCAGAACCAGAGGACACGGTCAATAAAGCTATGTAACATATATTACAATACACTCTAACAAAGAAAAATCACTGAAGGCGGTTTCAATCAGAAGCTGATATGAAAACACAATAATAAGTCCTTACATATTATCGAGCGATGGCTCCAATGTGTGCATTTATATATGTGTACGCGCAAGATTATGTCAGTCCAGCACTTCCATATGGCTTGCGTTAATACATGAGATTCATTGACGATATATTCCTGAAATTTGAAGATACTGAACTTGAACTTTAAACCATTATGCATGCATGGAATAATCAGAATCTGCTAATACTGTTCGACTTTCATTCGATTTGCACTGCTGTTAATTTCACTAAATCAAATACTCACCTCTCATCCCACAACAAGAACAGTGGCCCGCAGCGCCGTAGGGAGGGCGAGGCGAGTGAGGCGCTCACCTCGGGCACAGCTGCAAAGGGAAGCAGGCCAGGGGCGAGAATACCATAGCCACCGTTGGCCGTTCTTCTCCCTGCTATCGGTGGCATGCAGCTTGGCCGCTCGCAGGGAACCACCTACCCAGCTTGCGAGAACGCGGCTGCGCTGGAATAGGGATGAGCCGAACGCCCCCGTGTTCGGTTCGAGTTCGAACTTGAACAATTTCAGAAGTTCGAGTTCGAACTTGAACAAGATCCGAACTCAATGTAAGTCAATGGGACCCGAACGTTTGATTTTTAGAGTGCCCTCCAAGAGGGCATATATGCTAGATACAGTACGTATCTGGTAGTGCGATGGAAGCCGCCTAAGGGTATCCGGTGGTTCTCTTAGTTCACTTGTCCACATGGATCATATGAAAAAACAGAACAAAATAATCGTGTAGAATGCTTAACAAATTCCAAGAGAAGATTATATGGTGTTTACACTCACAAATATGGAGCCCGAACACTGGCTCTGAGTGGATAGACGCATTTGGGTACTTAAGTTCTTTGCTTGAGAAGGTGACCCACACCTACTCATAGAAGGAGATTCTTCTCACATGTAACACAAAAAACAAGAGAAACTTTCTCGTGCAGATCTCGTGAATGTAATAGCATATAAGGATGTATAAATTGCCAACTCACATGCGTTGGAGCTTATGGACCAAGCTCGAGGTGTGCGCGTGTATGGACTTATTGAAGGTTAAGTCCAAAAAACCTTTTGAACTCCCAGGACTTCCAAAGAAACGGGGATATGATGAATAAAATTAAAAAAAGAATTTATTAAAACATAAAAGCAATACTGCTGGCACTGCCAGGTGGCCAGAACGCGTTTCGCCAGATCAACTGGCTTCATCAGCTGGAAACCACTCTAGTAACCACAGAGAGTAACCGTTCTGTGGTATTGTGGAAGAGTGCAGTGGTGGACCATGCGGTCCAATATTAAAATGATATGAATCTGGTACAGGCGTCAGTGCACCCAAATATTTTTACTTTGGTGGCAGCAAGTGCTTTCACACCGTAAGTAACCCATCTGTGGTATTGTGGAAGAGTGCAGTGGTGGACCCTGTGACCCAATATTAAAATGATATGAATTTGGTATAGGCGTCAGTGGCAGTGCACCCAAATATTATGCCTTTGGTGGCTGCAGGGTGCCTTCACACCGTAAATAACCCCTCTGTGGTGTTGTGGAAGAGTGCAGGGTTGGACCCTGCGGACAAATATTAAAATGATATGAATCTATTACAGGCGTCAGTGCACCCAAATTTTTTGTAACCGTAACCCCTCTGTGGTATGAGTGCAGTGGTGGACCCTGTGGTCCAATATTAAAATGATATGAATTTGGTATAGGCGTCAGTGGTAGTGCACCCAAATATTGTGCCTTTGGTGGCTGCAAGTGCCTTCACATCATAAGTAAACCCTCTGTTGTATTGTGGAAGAGTACAGGGTTGGACCCTGCAGTCAAATATTAAAATGATATGAATCTCGTATAGGCGTCAGTGGCAGTGCACCCAAATATTTTACCTGTGGTCGCAGAAAGTGCATTCACACCATAAGTAACCCCTCTGTGGAAGAGTGCAGAGGTGGAGGTTATGGTAATGCAGAAGAGTATTCAGTATTCAGCTACGTCAGCATCAGGGGATTGATAGCTGCTGATCCATGACTGATTCATTTTTATAATGCACCTGTGTCATCACTTGGTAACCTACCAGTTCCTGGAAAGGTGTTACACAAGTGTCGCTTTAGAACGGCCTCAAGTTGTTTCATCCTGTCCTCCCTCTGTGTGGGCAGGATGAGCTCTGCAACATTACCCTTGTATCGTGAATCATGAAGGCTTGCCAAACAGTAATGATTCCTCTCCTTGATAGCACGAATCCTGGGATCCTTTACCAGGCTTTGCAGTATAAGGGAGCCCATGCAGCGTAGGTTGGAGGTGGCATTAGCTTCCAAGTCTTCCTGGTCAATGAGGATGACCCCATCGTGCACTTCCTCCTCCCAGCCACGTACTAGTCCTTGGGTTTCTGGGCACACAAAACCCTCCCTTAAGGAATCCCCACTTTTAATGCCCCCACTACTTAAATATTCCTCCTCCTCCTCATCCTCCTCATCCTCCTCCTGTCTGATCTGAGGACCCGCAGGAATGCTGTCTGCATAAAGACTGGGGCCTTGAGAGCTAGGGAAAGCCTCCTCTTCCTCCCACTGCTCTGCCTCTTGTGCCACATCTATAATTCCCCGCAGAGTGCGCTCCAGCATGAACTCTAAAGGAATTGTGTCATTGATGCATGTACTGTCCCTGCTCACCATCCTTGTTGCCTCCTCAAATGGTGACAGTACAGTGCATGCATTCTTGCTCATCAGCCACTGTGGGGGGGACAAGTTGACCTGAACCTGTCTTTGTGCCATACTCACACAGGTACTCATTGATGGCCCTCTTCTGCTTGTGCAGACACTGCAGCATTGCCAATGTTGAGTTCCACCTGGTGGGTATGTCACAGATCAGGCAGTTTGTGGGAAGGTGGAATTCTCTTTGAATTTCTGCTAGGCAAACACTTGCTGGGAATGACCATCTGAAGTGGCTGCAGACTTTTCTGGCCTGGCTGAGAAGCTCTGCCAGCCCTGGGTACCTGGTTAGGAAACGCTGTACCACTAGATTTAGGATGTGTGCTAGGCATGGTACATGCGTCAATTTACCCTTGCATTGGGCAGAGAGAAGGTTGCTGCCATTATCACAGACGACCATTCCCAGCTCAAGCTGGCATGGTGTTAACCATCTCTGCACCTGCCCCTGCAGAGCTGACAGAATTTTTGACCCGGTGTGGCTCCTGTCCCCTAAACAAACCAGATCAAGCATAGTATGGCATCTGTTTGCTTGAGCCATTGCGTAGCCCCTGCCACACGTCGGTTTAACTGCTACTTCGCCAGAGACATTGAAGGAGGAGGAGGAAGAGGAAGAGGTGGTGGCGCAGACAGACCTCATATAAGCAGTTTTCTGGAGGTGTGGTGGATGAGCAAGCTCCAGTACAGAACCCCATCCTGGATCCCTCTCAACTGCAAGCAGAGTTACCCAGTGGGCCGTGAAGGAAATGTAACGGCCCTGTCCATGCTTGCTGGACCACGTGTCTAAAGTAAAGTGCACCTTGCTGCTGACTGCCTTTCCCAATGACTCCATAAAATTGTGTTCCACGTGCTGGTATAGTGCTGGAATGGCTTTCCGTGAAAAGAAATGGCGTTTTGGAACCTGACACTGTGGTACAGCACATTCAGAAAATTCACTTAAGGAAGCAGAGTCCACCAGCTGGAAATGCAGCAGCTGTAATGCGAGTAATTTTGCTAGGCTGGCATTTAGACGCTGTTCTTGGGGATGGTTGAAAGTATATTTTTTCTTACGCTGCAGCAGCTAGGGCAACGTAATCTGACTGCGTAAATCTTCAGCTGATGGGATGCTGTCACATTCTGAGGAAGGACCTGGTACACCCATTATTGTAGCATCATCTCTGTCAGTGGAGGTTGTAGGCAATGACATTGCAGGACATATAGTGGGGGTAGAGACAGATGAGGAGGACGAGGACCTATGAAAGTGTTGTGCCAACGGGATGCATGGCAGGTGGTCATTTGTCGCCTCATGCACATGGATCCCAAGTGTGGGATGTCTTTCCCACGCTTGATTTTCTTCTGACATAGATTACAAATAGCAATGGTGCAGTCTGCTGCACATTTCTTAAAGAACTCCCAGACAGCAGACTTCCTGTACATGTGCTTTAAGACAACCGCGCTCTGCACCTGAGCAGCTGTGACTTCTGATGCCTTGGACTGGCTACAGTTGCTCATAGAGGACGTTGTGCCTCATGTTTGTTGTGCCTCCTCACTTGACTCCTCTTTTCGATCAGGCACCCAGGTGGAGTCCGTGACCTCATCATCGTCATCACCCCCAATCTCCTCGTCACTGAAGCCAACTTGGCAGTATGCTGCAGCTGCTGGGACAACATGAGTGCCAGTTATTTGTGTGTCACTGGCACCCCCTCCCTCTAGGTTGATTATACTCCTATCCTCTACCTCAGAGTTTGATTCTGAGCACTGTAGTTGCTGCGCATCCTCAAGCAGCATGTCACTGTCATTGTAGTCAAACAATTCAGCTGACTCCTCTGTGTATGTTGGTGAGGCTACGGCAGGAGTAGCTGTGGACATGGAGGCTGCATTAGATGCTTTGGCAGCTGAGGTGGACTGTAAACCTCTACAAGCCTGGCTGGCAGAGGACTCGGAGGATGAGGATGGCCTGGTTAGCCAATCCACCAAATCCTCTGTATGTTGCTGCAGCATAAGACGGCCAGCACCAGTTAGAAAGGACAAGTGTGCCCCTGCAGAGGATGCACCATGTCCACAACGACCAGGGGCACTGACTTTCGACAAAGAGGCTGCTTGCCTTCTTATCTGTGTCTGGGAGCATCTGCCTGTCCTTTTTTGTCTTTCTGACATGGTGAGTGATATATAGATTAAAGATATACATAACTCTGTTTCAACTCTGGTATAAAGATTGGAGATATGCAGAACTCAGATTCAACTCTGGTATATAGATTAAAGATATTCAGAACTCTGATATAAGTCAGCGGCTTTACTGATATTTTCCCTGCAAGGCTGCCAATATCCTCTACTCTCTCTCTCTGATTCACTTCCTCTCCTGCAGGCTGCAACATACTGATAGCTGGCAACAACCAGATTCAACTCTCAATAGATAAACAGATGAATTCTGATTAAACTGTGTTATTGTATGGTATCTAGAATTAGATCAAAGATATACAGATATACAGATAAGATATTTATATATATACAGAACAATGCTATAAATCAGTGATACACACTGTCCCTGATAGCCTGGCTGTGCCAAGACAGATTCTAATTTGCTGAACTGTGTTATAACTCTCTGAAACACACTGATAACAGGCTATGCCAAGACAGATTCTAATTTGCTGAACTGTGGTATAACTCTCTGAAACACACTGTCCCTGATAGCCTGGCAGTGCCAAGACAGATTCAAATTCCCAGAAATCTCCTACAACTCACTGACACACACTGTCCCTGATAGCCTGGCAGTGCTAACACAGATTCAAATTCCCAGAAATCTCCTACAACTCACTGACACCACTGTCCCTGATAGCCTGGCAGTGCTAACACAGATTCAAATTCCCAGAAATCTCCTACAACTCACTGACACACACTGTCCCTGATAGCCTGGCAGTGCTAACACAGATTCAAATTCCCAGAAATCTCCTACAACTCACTGACACACACTGTCCCTGATAGCCTGGCAGTGCTAACACAGATTCAAATTCCCAGAAATCTCCTACAACTCACTGATACACACTGTCCCTGATAGCCTGGCAGTGCTAACACAGATTCAAATTCCCAGAAATCTCCTACAACTCACTGATACACACTGTCCCTGATAGCCTGGCAGTGCCAACACAGAGCTGGGGTAAATATATCCATGAGAGCTGGGGCAATATATCCATTTGTGAGCTGGGGCAATATATCCATGTGGAGCTGGCTGGATGTAACTAGCTCCTGAAAACTCGAAGGAGCCCTCAGCTGAGCAGCACAAGACCTTGTAAGTGAGGTCACCTAGTCCAGGTGCATAAAAAAATATTAACCACCCCCCCATATAAAATTTATTTATTTGCCTTGGCCAGCAAAACATCCCAGAAAGACATTATCCCCCCCCCACCCGGCTGTAAATACAAATACTTGATTTGCCCTCCAGAATATATATATATATTTTTTTTTTATAAATTATTAATCTTCCCTAGCTGGAAGGCAAATTAATGATTTTTTTAATTTTATTCTGGGGGGGGGGAAAGAAATATTTTTTTTAATGGGTGGCCAAATAAAGTATTTTTCTTTCTAGGGGAGGAGAGAAAATAAGGTAAAAATAAAAGAAACAGGATTTGCCCCCAAGAGTGTTTCACAGAGCTCCACACAGCTAATAAACTCACAGTAATGTGTGTTGTGTGTGAATAAGCATATCACAGAGCTACACAGCACTAATGTGCGGTGTGTGTGTGTGTACAGTATAAGTGTATCACAGAGCTGCACAGCAGTATACTCGCAGTAATGTGCAGTGCGAACGGTATAAGCGTATCACAGAGCTGCACAGCAGTAAACTCGCAGCAATGTGCGGTGTGTAAGAGCGTATCAGAGCTGCACAGCAATAAAACTCACAGTAAAAGTCCCCTGTCTCCCTCCACCGACCTGCAGGATCTTGCGAGAGGCGAGATCCTGCAGGTCATGTGACCCGGCAGCAGAAGCCTACGTGGAGTCCTATGGACGCATTTAGGGGATGCTCAGGATGGCGCTTTAGCTCTGCCCCAAGCATCTGCAAGCCTGGCAGCTGCTACAGGGCGGGCTGATGGACTCAGCACCTGCCTCGTAATCCGCTGATGAAACCGCAACACAAAGGAGAAGTTGACTAATTTGTCCCCTTAGCATCCCAGTTTCAGCTCAGGGGACCCGATAGAGAATCACTCACAGACATGTTACCACTAGGGATGGGCGTTCGGTTCGATTCGAAACATGAGTTCGATTGGAACATTGGCCATTCGAAAGCTCTCGAACATCGAAAATTCAGGCCGTTTGCAAAAAGTTCGAAAAATAAAATATTTTGATTTTTTTTAAAAAAAAATACTTAAAAAATCTAAAAATAAAGAGACTCTTTACTGCAGAATATTATAAGCAATGGTTTATTAGATATTGAATTAAAACGGGAAAATTTTTAACATTGAAGCCTAAGGGATAAAACATTCTTGCTGTTAAAACATCAGGCAGACGAGGCCCTCTAATCAGGCACGGTAGAGGGCAGCCTGCCGAGGCCTCCCAAGGACCCCTTGAGGAGCATGCGGCCACAGGATTACAGAGCTGCGACTGTGCGGGCTGGCCGACCAGATGCATGTGGCAGAGAGGTGACTCAGGGAGGGAGCCACAGCAGACCCCCCCCCACAACCAGGATCCAGGGAGCCCCCCTGACCACCAGGCTAAGGTAAGGTGACACATTTTTTAAAAAAATAAAATCCGAGGACATCTTTAGATGTCTCCTGGAACATAAAATAGAACCTTTTTTTTTTCTTTCTAATACTCACCTGATACCTGGATCCACAAACAAGTGCAGCCTCCTGTCAAGGCAACTACGCGCGCTGCTGCCAAAGACGCCGGATTAAGCCGCTCACTATCTGTCTATCCTAGACCCAGATAATGACTGCAGGGACAACAATCCCTGCGTGCTCGCTTACCTATCCATTCCCACACACTTTCTCTCGCAACAGGCACATAGAGCGCAATAAAGTGGTCCCAGGATTGCAACGCAGTACCAATCTTCTATTGAATTGGGTAGTGACTACGTTTCCCACAATCCCCGTGCCCACTTTCTTATTCTATTAGTTATGCTGCCACCAGTTCCCCTGAACACTACACGCGTCGCAGCGAAAGACGCAGGGCTAAGCAACCCACTATCCGTCTATCCTAGACCCAGATAATGACTACGTGGACAACAATCCGCCACACGCTTACCCAACCATCCCCAGTGACCGCAACTCACAATTTCGTAGCTACTCGAGCTTAACACAACAAGCAATACTCCAGTCTCTTTAGTTAGCGATGCAAAATGCACAGCCGGCTTCCCCGCTACACTAATAGCATATCTTCTCGATAAAGCTAGCATCAGACTGTAGAGGTGCTGCCCGGCAGTGTGAGGATTGATATGCTGCATTATTATACTGTAAAGGTGCTGTCCGGCAGTGTGAGGATTCATATGCTGCATTATTATACTGTAGAGGTGCTGCCCGGCAGTGTGCGGAATCATATGCTGCATTAATTATTCTTCTTACAAATTTTGTTACTTAACCCGTTTGCATTTGGATTGTAATACTGTGACATCCAGGGCCCCGGGTGGCGATCGGGGGGGGCCTGGACGCATGGTGCCATCAGCTGGCTGAATGCCAGAAGCTCCAGCGGCACCCGGCACAGCTGTGAGTTACCAGGGGGCATTGCGGGCGTAATGACGCAGACCCGCCGGGACCTTTAAATCAGTAGCACGCTGTCATGGAACGGACATAGGGGCTCTGACCAGTGAGCCCCAGAACTAACAGCCTGGGACATTTCAAAGACCTTTTTCTTTATTTGAGACTCTTTCGGTTTTGCGTGTTGAAATGAACAGTTATACCTTTGTTAGATGTGGTTTTATTGGTGTGATGTATTACCATGTATCCTGTATCGTATGAGTGTGGATTCAGATGTGTAATTGTGTGATGCATTTAAAGGTATTATATTTCCCCTTGGTTGCTAGGAGTGAAAGGCTGTGTTGAAATTCAATTGTATGCTAATTTCTGTGTACATTAGCTCTGTGTGTGTGTGTAATCTGATGATGCAAGCATGCCATTGTATGCAAATTGAGTTCTCATTCAAGCCTGGGCATGTCTCCTTTGTGTGTGAGATGTTTAAATGCGTGTCCCATTTGAGTAAAGAGTCAGTTCAACTGCGTTTGACTTGAAGCATACAGCCCCGTTTGGTGTCATCATTTCATAGCTAAAATCACAGTGCAGGAGACACTCTGCGGTCTCCTAGCTCCCCACTACGCAGAACGGGTCAACTTAATTCGGCAGCACCATCTCGCCAAGTAACGCCAGGGTCATCTCAGGCCGCTCGAGACGCAGAGTGCCGTGACACTCGGTAGTCGCGCCTGACGCCATCAAGAGGGGGTCAGATTGGAGCACACCCGCAGACGCATAACACCCCATTCTGTCACACTGGTGGCAAGCGGTGAGGATAGCTCTCTGCACCCCCAGAAGACCCTCATCATGGCAGCATATGCCAATTATAAACGGGACACACTGCGGGGCATGCTGGAGGACCGTGGAGGAACCGTGGGCTCAAAGAGCAAGGATGCCCTGGTCGAAGAATTGGCGGCCCTGGATCAGCAGACCAGGGACCTGCCCGCAACCTCACCACCGATCGTAGCTCAGGCGTCCAGCCCTGAAAACTCCTTACAGAGGAAGGTTAGCAGCGGGCAGCGGCTTGCGGAGCCGCGCCGACAGAAGCCACCTTCCAGAACTTCGTCCGGGACATCACCCATGAAGAAGAGCAGGAGCGGGTGCGCCAACATGAGATACGGCTGGCGGAAATCCAGTACCAACAGGGAGGAAACCCCAACTGGGAAAGACCAACGGCACGGAAGGTGCCCTTCAAGGCCTTCAAGAGCTTCAACGAGGCAGAGGAGGAAATAGAAAGTTTCCTCCAGGACTTTGAACGCTCGTGCCAACTACACGAGGTTCAACGGGCCGCTTGGCTTGGGATCCTGGCGTGTAAACTAACAGGGCGGGCTGCAGAGGCCTACAGGACTGTCCCAGACGAAGAAGCCCGGGACTACGAACAGGTGAAACAAACCCTGCTGGCCCGTTTTGCCATCACCCCCGAAGCCAGCCGGATGAAATTCCGAAATTCCCGGCGGCCCCACGGTACTACCCATGTGGAGTGGGCGCACTGGCTGCAACAGGAAATGAAGACCTGGTTCGCCGGAAGCAAGGCTCGAACCCTCGAAGAAGTCACTTAGCTGTTCCTTCTCGAGCAGTTTTTCGACCACACCGCCCCGGCCGTGTGGGAGTGGGTGAGGGACAAGAAGCCCCAGACGGTGCAGCAAGCGGCCACCTGGGCCGATGAGTATACGGACACGCGCACGTCCCACGGGGGGAAAGACCTCCACCCTCCCGATCCACCCTACCACCTCCCCGTGCCACACCCCCACCTCCCCGGCCGGAGCCAACAACACGCTGGCCCGCACCCCGGGTCCAAAACGGGCCCCTTCCACGGCTACCATCCGTTGTTATGGGTGCGGCCAGATGGGCCACTACCGCCAGAACTGCCCCAACCAGCCGCCCCTTCCGCGGGGCCCCATCCGAGCCCCACCCGCGGCTCATTGTTACCAGGAGGAATCCCCATACTGGGACCCACAGAAGGAATGGGGGATGCTGCATGAGGCCGATCCCGTGCAGGCTGCATTAGCCGACAACCGCCAACACCACAGACAGGCGGTATAGATTAACGGGCGGGCCGCCGAAGGTCTCCGCGACTCCGGCGCTACCATCACGCTTGTCCGGCCTCACCTGATTCCCCGAAAGGACCGGCTGGACCGCACCGTCGCTGTTCGCATAGCCGGAGGCAAGGTGCTCCGACTCGCTACCGCCCAGTCCATTTGGATTGGGGGTCGGGGGAGGGATCCGTGCAGGTGGGGTTACTCGACCAACTACCGGCAGAAATCCTCCTGGGGAATGACCTGGGACGCTTGGTATCAGCCTACGCCACGGACGCAGCCGCCCCAGTGACCACCCGCAACAAAGCCACCGGATCGACCAAGGCACTCCGGTCGGGACCCAGGTGAGACCAACCAGACCTCGCCGACCTCCCAAACCCCCAAGCCTCCCAGACCTTCCCCCCGACCGGACGAACCCACACCTCTCCCCCGGACCACCCCTCACGTGGAGCTCTCCAGCCACCCTCCGGCACCAGACCCAGACTGACCCCACCCTAGAAAGGTACCGCGACCGGGGCGGCCAGGGTCCCGGCGACGGACGGGACGACAGCATTGAGTGGGAAGATGGGCTACTGTATTGGTACACCAATAGGGGAGACGCTCAGACACCATGGGCTCCCCACAAACAGCTAGTAGTACCGCAGGTCCCCAGAAAGGAACTCCTGAGACTGGCCCACGACATTCCCCTCACCGGCCATCTAGGAATGGCCAAGACCCGACACCGGTTAACCCGAGCATTCTTCTGGCCTCGCCTTAGTGAGGATGTCTGGGAGTACTGCTGCACCTGCCCGACCTGCCAGAAAACAGGGAAAACTGGGGACCACCCGAAAGCCCCCCTTCACCCCATGCCCATCATTCAAGAACCCTTTAGTCGGGTGGCGGTAGACATAATTGGTCCTTTACCCTGCCCCAGCGCCACCAGGAAGAGATATATTCTCACCGTGGTGGACTACGCCACCCGATACCCCGAGGCGGTGGCCCTGTCTAACATTCAGGCAGACACCGTCGCCGATGGCCTCCTACAGGTGTTCTCTAGGGTAGGATTTCCTCAGGAAATCTTGTCTGATGAGGGCTCCCAATTCACCGCTGAGCTAACCCAACAGCTCTGGCGTCTGTGCGGGGTTAAGGCGCTTCACAGCGCCCATACCACCCGCAGACGAATGGGCTGTGCGAGCGGTTTAATGGGACCCTGAAACAGCTCATCCGCGCTTACACCCAAGAGAGGAAAGACTGGGAGAAATACCTACCCCACCTGTTATTTGCCTACCGGGAGGTTCCCCAAGAGTCGACCGGGTTCTCCCCCTTCGAACTCCTGTACGGGCGA
Source organism: Leptobrachium leishanense (assembly GCA_009667805.1). Classification (NCBI taxonomy): domain Eukaryota; kingdom Metazoa; phylum Chordata; class Amphibia; order Anura; family Megophryidae; genus Leptobrachium; species Leptobrachium leishanense. Next base: position 31,577 of record RXON01002894.1, on the reverse strand, counting down.
CAGGTGCGAGGCCCCTAGACTTAGTCCGGGTGCAGTGGGAGGGGGGACAGGAAGCCAAAGGGCTCCCCGCCGTGAGTTACGTCCTGGAGCTCTGAGAGCGCTTGACCGAACTCACGGCGATGGTTCAGGGGAACATGCAGGCAGCCCAGGCCCAGCAGAAGGCATGGTACGACCGCTCTGCCCGCAGCCGCTCGTTTCTCGTGGGCAGAAGGTCCTGGTGTTGAAACCACAGCGGCAGAACAAGCTGCAGGCGTCCTGGCAGGCCCCTATCGGGTGGTCACCCAAGTGGGAGAGACCACCTACGTGGTTGTCAGCTGTACCGACACCAGGATCCAGCGGACGTTCCATGTCAATATGCTGAAGGCATACCACGAGCGCCCCGAGACGGTATTTTCCATCTGCGCTCCTGCGACCGAGGAGGCAGAACAGTTCCCCCTGGTAGACCTCCCCAGGATAGACGGTCGGCCCTCAGGGGTGGAACAAGTGCAACTAGGGGAAGGGTTGGGTCCCCATAAGCAGGAGCAGGCTAGGCAGCTGCTCCAAGAGCACCAGGAGCTCTTTTCCGCACTCCCTGGCTACACCAGCCGGGCCGTGCACCAGGTGGAAACCCCCGGCCAGCGTCCCCTTCGGCAACCGGCATACAGACTCCCGGAGGCAGTACGCGAATCCATGCGGGCTGAAATCCGGGAGATGCTGGAGCTGGGAGTTATCGAGCCCTCTGCCAGTCCATGGGCCTCGCCCGTAGTCCTGGTCCCCAAAAAGGATCGACTACCGGAGGCTCAATGACTGCACTGTCACTGATGCTTACCCCGTGCCCCGAGTCAACGAGCTGTTGGATCAGATCTCCCAGGGCCATTTCTTGACCACGGTAGATCTGTGCAAGGGGTACTGGCAGATTCCCCTTGCAGAGGAGGCGACCCTGAAGTCGGCCTTCATCACCCCGTTCGGCCTGTACCAGTTTCGGGTCATGCCGTTCGGGATGAAGAACGCCCCGGCCACTTTTCAGCGGTTGATCGATCGCCTCCTCGATGGCCTCCAGGAATTCGCTTGCACGTACCTGGACGACATCGCCATCTACAGCCAGACTTGGGAGGAACACCTTCACCATCTGGGGGTGCTATTCGCTCGGATAAGGGATGCCAACCTGACCCTTAAACCCGCGAAGTGTAGGATAGGGATGTCCGAGGTACAGTACCTCAGCCACCGGGTGAGTCGGGGAACCCAGCGTCCAGAACCGGCCAAGATAGAAGCCATTCTGGAGTGGCCCACCCCTATCACCAAGACTCAGGTCCTCGCTTTCTTGGGCACGGCAGGGTACTACCGGAAATTCGTTCCCAACTATAGCGTCCTCACCAAACCCCTGACCGACCTGACTAAGAAAACCCTGCCCCGCCAAGTCCTGTGGTCCCTGGAGTGCGAAACCGCCTTCCAACAACTGAAGACCGCCCTAACCCAAGCACCCCTCTTGGCAGCTCCCAATTATAACAAACGCTTTATTGTCCATACAGACGCATCGATGTTCGGACAGGGAGCCGTACTAAGCCAAGTGGGGGACAATGGGGGGGATCATCCGGTGGCTTACATCAGCCGCAAACTCCTTCCCCGGGAGGTGGGATACGCAGCGGTCGAGAAAGAATGTCTGGCCTTGGTTTGGGCCCTGCGAAAGTTCCAGCCGTATGTGTACGGGCGGTCCTTCACCGTAGTGACGGATCACAACCCCCTGGTGTGGCTCAACCGGGTGGCGGGGGAGAACGGCCGCCTGTTGCGGTGGAGCCTGGCCCTCCAACCTTTTAACTTTTCTATCCAATACCGGCCCGGGCCACAGAACGGGAATGCCAACGGTCTATCCCGGCAATCGGCCCGGGAACCCGGAGATCCAAGCTCCCCGACTTCCCCTATTTGACCCGTGTGGGTCCAACTCGTTTGAAGGGGGGAGGAAGGTCATGGAACGGACATAGGGGCTCTGACCAGCGAGCCCCAGAACTAACAGCCTGGGACATTTCAAAGACCTTTTTCTTTATTTGAGACTCTTTCAGTTTTGCGTGTTGAAATGAACAGTTATACCTTTTCTAGATGTGGTTTTATTGGTGTGATGTATTACCATGTATCCTGTATTGTATGAGTGTGGATTCAGATGTGAAATTGTGTGATGCATTTAAAGGTATTATATTTCCCCTTGGTTGCTAAGAGTGAAAGGCTGTGTTGAAATTCAATTGTATGCTAATTTCTGTGTACATTAGCTCTGTGTGTGTGTTTAATCTGATGATGCAAGCATTCCATTGTATGCAAATTGAGTTCTCATTCAAGCCTGGGCATGTCTCCTTTGTGTGTGAGATGTTTAAATGCGTGTCCCATTTGAGTAAAGAGTCAGTTCAACTGCGTTTGACTTGAAGCATACAGCCCCGTTTGGTGTCGTCATTTCATAGCTAAAATCACAGTGCAGGAGACACTCTGCGGTCTCCTAGCTCCCCACTACGCAGAACGGGTCAACTTAATTCGGCAGCACCATCTCGCCAAGTAACGCCAGGGTCATCTCAGGCCGCTCGAGACGCCGAGTGCCGTGACACTCGGTAGTCGGGCCTGACGCCATCAAGAGGGGGTCAGATTGGAGCACACCCGCAGATGGATAACACCCCATTCCGTCACACACGAGCTGTACACCTTGCCTTGCCGTGGAGTTTCATTCCCGCATCGCTAGGTTACCGAATCAGTTTGTATACTTGTTACTTACCCTGCTTGTTCTGAGGACCCGATCTGTTGCCGGCTTTGCCTGCCATTTGACTATTCTCTCTGTGTACTCCTGCTTGTTCTGCTTGCCTCCAGTTGCTACTGTTGTGCGCCAATTCTCACTTTATACCGTAGCGCAGTACTAGTGCCTAAATGTTGTTAATTTTTTGTTATAACGACTATTCTCGCTCTGTGCCCCTGTCTGGTATATTCCACTGCTTGTTACTGCTGGTGTGCTTCCATCCTGCCATACACTATAGAGCAGTAATATTTGGGTGCACTGCCATTGACGCGTGTACCAGATTCATATCATTATAATATTTGACGGCAGGGTCCACCCTGCACTCTTCCACAATACCTCAGAGGGGTTACGGTGTGAAGGCACTAGCTGGCACCAAAGGTCCAATTTTAATGCACCTGTTGTTACTTTCATCCAAATGGAGTTTCACCATAACTTAGCCAAAAAATCACTAAACTTCTTCTTTGTGTCCTAAAACGTCTCCTCTTTTCATACAGGCTGCCACCCCAAGCAGTTGTTTATTAATAGTTTAAAGGAAAAACATTTACCATCATTTGAAATGTCATTTTGTTCTTTTTAAATGTTTCTATACATCCTAGAAATCCGCCACTTCACGAGCAGGTTATGGAGACCTCCTAGACACGATATTTGAAGGAATTTTTCGTTTTTATTCTTAACCTTTATTTCATGGAAAACTCACTGTTCCTTCAAAAACTTTTTTATTTACTTTTTTTCCTTGTTCCCTGTCCCCCAGGTCACTACCTGGACCCCCATACCCCTTTTATGGCAAATATCTAGCATATGTGCCCTCTTGGAGGGCACTCTAAAAATCGAACGTTCGAGTCCCATTGACTTGCATTGAGTTCGAATCGTTTTCGGGTTCGAATCCGAACTTTTTTTGTGTTCGAATGCGAACTGAACACGGGGGTGTTCGGCCCATCCCTAGTTACCACGCACACACATAAAACCAACATGAATCTCTGATAAACCCTATCTGCGAATATCCCAGTAGTGTAGAGTCACAATGTAACACAAAATGTCATCAATGCGTTAATCGTGAGTATCAGAGTAGTTGCACTTTGCTGCGCTGCCTATAGGGGTCACCGAAAGCAAGGGCAGGCTTATTCATAAGAGAGTGTGCTGGAATTTACTAATTACTGAATTTACTAGCAGAGAAAGATCCCCTGAAATAACGCCCAGCTAGTAACAGCTTAACTCGTTCTGCCCCTCTGTGGGAGCCAGGGTGAGTAAATATGAGATGAGAGAAAGCCCTGAGCACTAAACACACATGGATTTCCAGACATTAAACCCATGCAAGGTTGATAGCAATGAAAGATAAAGTGCCAGATGATGTGATCTAGAATGATGTGTGGAAGAGTGTCCAGGAAAACCTATGGTGGAGGATCCATGATTACATGTGGTGGAGGGTTTAGGGCGACTTGTACTTCTTAGGACAACATGTGGTGGAGAGTCCAGGATGTTGTGTAGAGGAGTGTCTAGGATGACGTGTGGTGGAGCGTCCAAGATGATGTGTGGTGTTGTCACGGCCCTTGCTGTTGGCGCTGTAAAAAAGCCAAATAAGGTGCCGTTCCCCTTTCATGGACACTCCAGACCGGGTTTTCCCTTGCTCCCAGGTCCAGGTGCTCAGGAGTATACACCAGGTTTTTGCTGGAATCAAAACCTCGGGAGTGTGCTGGGCCTGGGCCTCCTTTATAGTGACACTCCACCCTAGAGGGAGTGCTTCTGCATTAAAGTCTCTCCATTGCCAGTGTGCAGTGCACAGCTACCTGTACTGAAGATGCTGCCAAACTTATCATTCGTCTACTATTGATTTTCCTGTGTATGACTTGTGCTTTGCCTATTCTCCTGCCAGCCACCTGCCTGGACCCATGCTAAGGACTTTGACAACGCTCTTCTAGAATTCCCCTTGCTGATACAACGCCTCGAGACCCTCATCCTTTGCCGAGACCCTCATCATTTATTTATTTATTTATAAAGTATTTTACCAGGAAGCATACATTGAGATTTGTTTCATTTTCAAGTATACCAAGACCCTCATTATTTGCCGAGACTCTCACCCATCGCCGTGATCCCCTATTGTTACCATATTGCTTGCTTTGCTGTCTGATCTCTTGTTTCCCTGGACTCCCACTCTCGCCACCCCTGGATTATTACCTTCTCCATCCCTGCATACCTGGACTTCTACCCACTCAGGACAGGGGCGGATCAAAGGGATCAACGAATCCAAGAAAATTGCCACCAATGGCCGTCCTTCTCCCTACGAGCGGCCGCCAGCATGCAGCTTGGCCGCTCGCCTGGGATGGGAACCACCTGACCAGCGCACAAGATTGTGGAGTTCATGTGAACTCCGCAATCTCATGAGAACGCGACTGCGCTGGTCAGGTGGTTCCTGGCAAGCGGCCACGCTGCATGCTGGCGGCAGCTCATAGGAAGAAGAACGGCCGCAGGCAGGAGGTGAGAGCTTTGGGTAAATATATCCATGTGAGCTGGGGTCAATATATCCATGTGAGATGGGGCAATATATATCCATGTGAGCTGGGGAAAATATATATATCCATGTGAGCTAGGGGCAATATATATATATCCATGTGAGCTGGGGGCAATATATATATATCCATGTGAGTTGGGGGCAATATATATCCATGTAAGTTGGGGCAATATATATCCATGTAAGCTGGGTGCAAATATATATATCCATGTGAGCTGGGGCAAATATATATCCATGTGAGCTGGGGGCAATATATATATCCATGTGAGCTGGGGCAAATAATATCCATGTTAGCTGGGGGCAATATATATCCATGTGAGCTGGGGAAAATATATATATATCCATTTGAGCTGGGGCAAATATATATATCCATGTGAGCTGGGGGCAATATATATCCATGTGAGCTGGGGCAATATATATATATATCCATTTGAGCTGGATCAATATATATATCCATGTGAGCTGGGGCAAATATATCCATGTGAGCTGGGGGCGAATATATCCATGTGAGCTGAGGGCAAATATATCCGCCTGTCACTGCGAACCCAACACCAGCTCTTGGCAAAAACTGGTAGAATGCCCTCCCCCCGAAACCTGTGTCTGTATCCGACCCTGGCTCCGGGTTATTCAAAGAGAATCGAAAAGTCACCGCACTTTCGGTGACTTTTCGTTCCCTGCAATTCAGCGTGATTCGGCGATCCTAGTTCAGCAAGCACCACAGGGCTGCTTACACAGGCCGCCGTACTGCAGGGAAAACCTGCCGCAAACCCAACGAACAATCACTGAAAACTCGCCGAACACTCACCAAAACCTGCAGGAAACAGCTGGATTAACCCCACCGAACACGCCGGAGGAACCCGACTAGTTCACTGATCACAGCACAGAGCAGCCGCCAGAAAACCCAACACGCAGACATACTAGGTAGAAAAAAAATAAACAGTACGTTTGAAAGTTTGAAATTTGAAACGCTGTTTGCAAAAAAACTACTGCACGAAAATGCCTGGAATTTACATATAAAATCCAATGAATGATAATAAAAAGGTCTGTTACAGTAAAAAAGAAAACAAGATTTTAAAAAAAATGGAATAAAGGTTTGCAAAATATATTCTAAAAAATGCTTAAAAGATCCTAAAAAGTCTAAGAATAAAGAGACTCTTTACTGCAGAATATAATAATAAACGGGAAAAACACTGAGGATAAGTGGAATATCTTTAAACTAACACTAGAAAAGTACACGTCACAATATATTCCACTGGTTAATAAATATAAAAGAAACAGACTGAAACCAATGTGGCTTAGTAGGAAGGTAACTAAGGAAATGAAAAATAAAAGAAGGCATTTAAAGCTTTTAAATCTGATAAATCTGAGGCAATCCTATAAAGCATATAGGGCAGCCAATAAAGCATGTAAAAATGCGATTAGATGGGCTAAACTAAAAATGAAAAAGAAATAGCCAAAGAGAGCAAGACCAACCCTAAAAGATTCTTTAGGTACATAAATTCTAAAAAACCCAAGAGTGAAAATGTAGGTTCACTAAAATCTGAGTCAGGGTTATTGTTAACTGAAGATCAGGATAAGGCAGAAATTTTAAATGATTATTTTTCTTCAGTATTTATCAAAGAGAAACCTATAACAGGAGACATGAAATTCATTAATAAAAACTTACTAATACAAAAGTGACTGGTTGACTCAGGACAAGGTTTTACACAAATTAAACAATGTGAATGTTAATAAAGCCCCAGGGCCAGATGGAATTCACCCGCGAGTACTAAGAGAGCTATGTGTTGAAATATGTAAACCTCTGTTCTTAATCTTTCAAGATTCTTTCTTTCAGGAATAGTACCAGAGGATTGGAGAAAAGCTGACGTGGTCCCTATATATTTAGAAAGGTTTAAAATATGTGCATATTTATAGACCTGTGAGCTTAACATCTGTGGCTGGGAAAGTATTTGAGGGGTTACTAAGGGATAGTATTCAGGAATTTATTGGGAGGTATAATGTAATTGGCAAAAATCAGCATGGTTTCATGAAACACAGATCATGTCAGACTAACCTAATTACGTTCTAGAGGAAGTAAGTAGAAGTATAGATCAGGGGGTCGCAGTGGATGTGATTTACTTAGATTTTGCCAAAGCTTTCGACACAGTTCCACACAAAAGGTTACTATTTAAATTAAGAAAAAATGGTCTAGATGAAAATACTTGTTCTTGGATAGAAAACTGGCTAAAAGATAGGGTTCAGAGAGTGGTCATAAATGGTACATTTTCAAGATGGACACCAGTGGTAAGTGGTGTCCCTCAGGGGTCTGTTATAGGACCAATACTATTCAATTTATTTATAAATGACCTTGAGATAGGCATTGAAAGTCATGTATCAGTGTTTGCAGATGACACAAAGCTAGGAAAAGTAATACAATGTGAGCAGAATGTTACTTCGCTGCAGAGGGATTTAGATAGATTGGGGGACTGGGCACTTAAATGGCAGATGAGATTTAACCCTTTCACTGCTGAGGACGTGTGGGGAACGTCCTTATTGACGCCTAAGGAAAGATAGGGGGTTCATTTGAACCCTGATATCTTCTGACTGTTGGCAGCTAGCAGGGTCATGTTTGATATCATTAGAAAGGCCAGAGCATGGCCTTTCCAATGATATCAAACATGACCATGTTTAAAGTAAAGAATAAAAATAATAATAAAAAAAAGAAAAACGTGGTTTTTAAGATGTGAAATGGCTCAGCAGTGAAGGGGTTAATCTAGATAAATGTAAAGTTATGCACTTTGGAGTGAAGAACACACAGCAATTTATACCCTAAATGGTACGGAGTTAGGGAATCCAAGCAGGAGAAGGATTTGGGAATAATCATAGACTTCAAACTAAGTAACAATGTGCAATGTCAAACAGCAGCCGCCAAGGCCAGCAAAGTACTGGCATGCATTAAAAGGGGAGTTCACTCACGGGATGAAAACATAATTTTGCCTCTGTATAAATCAATGGTCAGGCCGCACCTTGAATATGCCGTGTGATTTTGGCACCTGTCTTAAAAAAAGATATTATATCGTTAGAAAAAGTGCAGAGACGGGCAACTAAAATAAGGGGAATGGAAGGGTTAAGTTATGAGGAAAGACTAACAAGCTTAAACCTGTTTAGTTTAGAGAAACGGGGCCTTAGAGGGGATCTGATAACCTTATATAAATATATACGGGGCCATTATCAACCATTGTCTGATAACTATTCATTAACAGGACTATACATGGACAAGGGGTCATCCATTTAGACTGGAAGAAAGAAAATTTAGCTTAAAGCATAGGAAGGGTTATTTTACGGTGAGAAACAATCAAGCTGTGGAATTCTCTGCCTGTTGAGGTGGTTGGGTCAGAGTCTGTACAGACTTTTAAAAAACGACTGGATGACTTCCTGCAGACACAGAATATTAAGGGTTATAATATTTAATATGTGGGTAAAAGCTTCTTGATCCAAGGAGAAATCTGACGCCATTCTGGGGTCAAGAAGGAATTTTTTCCCAGTATGTTGCATATTGGCAAGCATTCAGACTGGGTTTTTTGCCTTCTTTTGGATCAACAGCAGTAGGTTATGTGGGAGAGGCTGAACCCGATGGACGCATGTCTTTTTTCAGCCTATATAACTATGTAACTATGTAACTATGTAACTACTATGTAATTAGATATTGAATTAAACGGGAATATTTTTAACATTGAAGTCTATGGGACATAAACATTTCCCACTTGTTGCTGAAACATTTCCCACTCCTTGTTGCTGAAACATTTCCCACTCATTGTTGCTGAAACATTTTCAACTCCTTGTTGCGCAAACATTTCCCATTCCTTGTTGCTCAAACATTTCCCACTTAATGTTGCTGAAACATTTCCCTCTCCTTGTTGCTGAAAGATTTCCCATTCCTTGTTGCTCAAACATTTCCCACTCATTGTTGCTGAAACATTTCCCACTCATTGTTGCTGAAACATTTCCCACTCATTGTTGCTCAAACATTTCCCACTGCTTGTTGCACAAACATTTCCCACTCCTTGTTGCTCAAACATTTCCCACTCCTTGTTGCACAAACATTTCCCACTCCTTGTTGCGCAAACATTTCCCACTCATTGTTGTTCAAACATTTCCCACTCATTGTTGTTCAAACATTTCCCATGGCTTCAAATCACGTTTAAACATGAGCAAAAGCGGTAAAAATCATCTCAGCGCCCAGCGGTGAAATGGCCCAGCACTCAGCGGTGAAAGGGTTAAAAACTTTTATTTTTACTCTTTTCATTGTTTCCTGTCCCCCAGGGCAGCGCCCAGACCCCCATAAACTTTTTATGGCCAATATCATGCATATATGCCCTCTTGGAATTTCGACCCCCATTGACTTGCATTACGTTCGAGTTTGAATTCGAACTTTTCGGGCGTTCAGTTGTTCGAGTTCAAACCGAACACGGGGTTGTTCGGCCCATCCCTAGTGTCTATGCTATGTGGTGGGGATTCCTGGACTACATGTGGTGAAGTGTTGAGAATGACGTGTGGTGGAGTTTCCAGGATGGTATGTGGTGGAGAGTTGGTTGTAAGAATTTGGATTTGGATTATCTGTGGTTGTGCGATGCTAAATATAAACTCTGTTTGAATAAACTGTTCACATTCCAATCACTGGAGGATAAGTTATTTATGTGTTCTTTTTGGTCATCCCGCTGACATCACGCACACGATGCATCATGGTATCCACATGTTCTTTTAGGTCTTCCCGCTGACGTCACACACAATGCATCATGGTATCCCCATGTTATTTTAAGTCGTGCCGCTGACGTCACACACAATGCATCATGGTATCCATGCAGAGACTCGCTGAATGACTTTATTAACGTTTTGCTGTAGGGAGACATTGTATCTCCATATTGTCCTGTCTTCTACCAGCAAATCTCTTTTCACAGCTGGCGGCCTCTCCTTACAGTGATAATTAAAAGCCAGGTCTACTGGAAGATTTGTAAACCGCCCATCATGCTTCAGGACACTGTGGATTGACGTCTGATAGACCTTCCTGGGGTTTACAAGAAGTTTACATTGGCAAGTGGCTGGTTCTTTAAAACCATTTTGCAGAATGTTGACTCCAGGAATGTCTCTCCACATGTTCAGTCTCGTGTCATTAGGAAGTGAGGGGAAAACATGATTCATAAAACTGAAGACGCTGGTCTCTGGATATCGCTCTTGAAGACTCTCCATGAGAGACGGCCAGTCATGGTGCATCACCGGAAGAATGATTTCATCAATGTCATTAAGGAAGACAAACTTTAGACATGTGCACAGCACAAAATTTCGTTTTGAACTAATGGATTAGTCCTAAAATGCAATTTATTTAGTTACTAAAGAAATTCGTTTTCAGTTCTTTAGTATGAAAACTAAATTCATTCATCCGAAAACCAATGGATACAATTACTATTGTAGTGGCTCCTCAGAGGGCTGAGATCGCTGCTTGTTACAGTATCTCTCACTCTCAGCACAATGTGGGCCATATTACATAGTTGGTGCTAACATAACAAGAGTTGTTGTAAACTTCCCAGAGCCATTATAGCCTATGGAGGTTTTCAGTTTACAACAGCTCTGGTTAAGTTAACACCAACATTGTAATACTGCCCGTGTCAGGCAAAGCTGTTACAGTAACTGACTGCTGCTCATCCAGCGCTCAGAGTTTCAGTAAAAACTAGTAAATAATATTTTTCATATATAAGAGGTTAGAACAATATTATTTCCTTGTTTTAAATGAAACTCTGAGCGCTGTTACAGTCAGTTACTGTAACAGCTGAGCCTGATACATTGTACTGAGAGATAATATAACAAGCAGCCGATCTCAGTGCTCACAGCCACTGGATTTAAAGGGCTGAAAAAAAAGGATCCTCTCTGTTTAATGTTTAGAACATCCTCCTGCATTAATTAATACCCCTCTCTGTATAATGTATACAACATCCACCTGCATTAATTAATACCCCTCTCTGTATAATATATAGAACATCCTCCTGAATTAATGTCCCTCTCTGTATAGAACATCCTCCTCAATTTATACCTTTCTCTGTATAATGTATGTAACACCCTCCTGCATTAATACCCCTCTCTGTATAATGTATAGAACATCCTCCTGCATTAATTAATGCCCCTCTCTGTATAGAACATCGTACTGCATTGGCATGTGGAGGGTGCAGATCTTCGGATGTTGCGATGTTGCGTTCTTCATTGCTGGTCTCCTTCACTCAATGTAATATCACAAAAAGGACTGAAACTAAAATGTAGTGCATTTTATTTTAGTTTCTTTCGTTTTTTGTACTGAGCAGTTTCGTTTCTCTTGAGTCATACTAAAACTAAATTATCCCAAAATTCTGACTAAATCGTTTTAGTACTAAAACAAATGCACATGTCTAACAAACTTACTCCTATACATGTTCCGGTACAGACAGTCATTCAGAGTGGCCGTCTGCCCGTAGTAACCAACCTGGCTTGAGGAATTCATGGAGTATTGCCATGCAGTAGATGTTTGGAGGAATCTGTCAATCGGCCAAGGGATGACCTCAAGGATTCCCTCTTCCACATAGTATCGTAAGACTTTCTCCAGGTTCTGGTGACACTGGTTGAGATAGAGAGTGACTCTCCCGGCTCCGAGCAGTTTATACATTTCCAGGCTCTGGATGGTCTGTAGAACATTATTATAATTTCCATACATGGTGGAAATGCAGACGGTGAAATTCACAGAGGGAGCCGCAGGAGGAGGACGGTTTCTCACTTCAAAAATGGGAAGATGAGTTATGTTCTGGTGTTTGGACCAATGGATTGATATGTAACGATAGGGACAGCGACGAGGTTCTCTACACAGGAGGGCAGCCGTCCCATAGAGATGCCCAAATCTGTCGTTGTGGGGCTCTATGTGTCCCCGGACTGCCACTGAGGTGCCATTGAAACAGTAGAATGAGCAATACAGCTCTTTCACTGAGTCATGTATGATGGCGAGTACCCGGACACTGGATATGCGTCTTCTGGGGTCATAGTATGGAGACAGGATAAAGGTCTGGTTATCTCCTAGTGCAGTGATAGAGCTGTTGGCGATGTTAGGAGCATATGCTGCAGCTCTTCCAGGGTTTTTAATCACTGTCAGTAGGTTGAAATAATAGAAGAGTGAAAGGATTATAACAAGAAGGTTGAACATGAAGAAACATTTCCTCTTGACGTCTGCTCTCGATTTACTGGCCATCTGCAGAAAGAAAAGACACGTTGGAGAAGCTTTAATAACTGTCCTTAACATGATGCCGGCAGTAACCATTGTACTTTATTGTCACACTGTAATTACACCACACTCCCTGCTTCTACTTCTCTCTCGCTGTAACCTTATCTAACTCTAGCCATCATTCTCACACATAGCATGCATCATGCAGTGACCATCACTCTCACACATAACATGCAGTGACCATCACTCTCACACATAGCATACAGTGACCATCACTCTCACACATAACACGCAGTGACCATCACTCTCACACATAACATACAGTGACCATCACTCTCCCACATAACATGCAGTGACCATCACTCTCACACATAACATGCAGTGACCATCACTCTTACACATAACATGCAGTGACCATCACTCTCACACATAACATACAGTGACCATCACTCTCCCACATAACATGCAGTGACCATCACTCTCACACATAACATGCAGTGACCATCACTCTTACACATAACATGCAGTGACCATCACTCTCACACATAACATGCAGTGACCATCACTCTCACACATAACATACAGTGACCATCACTCTTACACATAACATGCAGTGACCATCACTCTCACACATAACATACAGTGACCATCACTCTCCCACATAACATGCAGTGACCATCACTCTCACACATAACATGCAGTGACCATCACTCTCACACATAACATGCAGTGACCATCACTCTCCCCATAACATGCAGTGACCATCACTCTCACACATAACATGCAGTGACCATCACTCTTACACATAACATGCAGTGACCATCACTCTCACACATAACATGCAGTGACCATCACTCTCCCACATAACATACAGTGACCATCACTCTCCCACATAACATGCAGTGACCATCACTCTCACACATAACATACAGTGACCATCACTCTCACACATAACATGCAGTGACCATCACTCTCCCACATAACATGCAGTGACCATCACTCTCACACATAACATGCAGTGACCATCACTCTCACACATAACATGCAGTGACCATCACTCTTACACATAACATGCAGTGACCATCACTCTCACACATAACATGCAGTGACCATCACTCTTACACATAACATGCAGTGACCATCACTCTCACACATAACATGCAGTGACCATCACTCTCCCACATAACATACAGTGACCATCACTCTCCCACATAACATGCAGTGACCATCACTCTCACACATAACATACAGTGACCATCACTCTCACACATAACATGCAGTGACCATCACTCTCCCACATAACATGCAGTGACCATCACTCTCACACATAACATGCAGTGACCATCACTCTTACACATAACATGCAGTGACCATCACTCTCACACATAACATACAGTGACCATCACTCTCACACATAACATGCAGTGACCATCACTCTCCCACATAACATGCAGTGACCATCACTCTCACACATAACATGCAGTGACCATCACTCTTACACATAACATGCAGTGACCATCACTCTCACACATAACATGCAGTGACCATCACTCTCCCACATAACATACAGTGACCATTCACTCTCCCACATAACATGCAGTGACCATCACTCTCACACATAACATACAGTGACCATCACTCTCACACATAACATGCAGTGACCATCACTTTACACATAACATGCAGTGACCATCACTCTCACACATAACATGCAGTGACCATCACTCTCACACATAGCATACAGTGACCATCACTCTCACACATAACACGCAGTGACCATCACTCTCACACATAACATACAGTGACCATCACTCTCACACATAGCATACAGTGACCATCACTCTCACACATAACACGCAGTGACACATCACTCTCACACATAACATACAGTGACCATCACTCTTACACATAACATGCAGTGGCCATCATCACTCTCAACATAACATACAGTGACCATCACTCTCACACATAACATGCAGTGACCATCACTCTTACACATAACATGCAGTGACCATCCACTCTCACACATAACATACAGTGACCATCACTCTCACACATAACATACAGTGACCATCACTCTTACACATAACATGCAGTGGCATCACTCTCACACATAACATACAGTGACCATCACTCTCACACATAACATGCAGTGACCATCACTCTTACACATAACATGCAGTGACCATCACTCTCACACATAACATGCAGTGACCATCACTCTCCCACATAACATACAGTGACCATCACTCTCCCACATAACATGCAGTGACCATCACTCTCACACATAACATGCAGTGACCATCACTCTCACACATAACATGCAGTGACCATCACTCTCACACATAACATGCAGTGACCATCACTCTCACACATAACATGCAGTGACCATCACTCTTACACATAACATGCAGTGACCATCACTCTCACACATAACATGCAGTGACCATCACTCTCACACATAGCATACAGTGACCATCACTCTCACACATAACACGCAGTGACCATCACTCTCACACATAACATACAGTGACCATCACTCTCACACATAACATGCAGTGACCATCACTCTCCCACATAACATACAGTGACCATCACTCTCCCACATAACATACAGTGACCATCACTCTCCCACATAACATGCAGTGACCATCACTCTCCCACATAACATACAGTGACCATCACTCTCCCACATAACATACAGTGACCATCACTCTCCCACATAACATGCAGTGACCATCACTCTCACACATAGCATGCAGTGACCATCACTCTCACACATAACATGCAGTGACCATCACTCTCACACATAACATTACAGTGACCATCACTCTCACACATAACATGCAGTGACCATCACTCTTACACATAACATGCAGTGACCATCACTCTCACACATAACATGCAGTGACCATCACTCTCACACATAACATACAGTGACCATCACTCTCCCACACATAACATGCAGTGACCATCACTCTCACACATAGCATGCAGTGACCATCACTCTCACACATAACATGCAGTGACCATCACTCTCACACATAACATACAGTGACCATCACTCTTACACATAACATACAGTGACCATCACTCTCCCACATAACATGCAGTGACCATCACTCTCACACATAACATACAGTGACCATCACTCTCACACATAGCATGCAGTGACCATCACTCTCACACATAACATACAGTGACCATCACTCTTACACATAACATGCAGTGACCATCACTCTTACACATAACATGCATCATGCAGTGACCATCACTCTCACACATAACATACAGTGACCATCACTCTCACACATAACATGCAGTGACCATCACTCTCACACATAGCATACAGTGACCATCACTCTCACACATAACACGCAGTGACCATCACTCTCACACATAACATACAGTGACCATCACTCTCACACATAGCATACAGTGACCATCACTCTCACACATAACACGCAGTGACCATCACTCTCACACATAACATACAGTGACCATCACTCTTACACATAACATGCAGTGGCCATCACTCTCACACATAACATACAGTGACCATCACTCTCACACATAACATGCAGTGACCATCACTCTTACACATAACATGCAGTGACCATCACTCTCAAACATAACATACAGTGACCATCACTCTCCCACATAACATACAGTGACCATCACTCTCACACATAACATGCAGTGACCATCACTCTCACACATAACATGCAGTGACCATCACTCTCACACATAACATACAGTGACCATCACTCTCACACATAACATGCAGTGACCATCACTCTCACACATAACATGCAGTGACCATCACTCTCACACATAACATGCAGTGACCATCACTCTCACACATAACATGCAGTGACCATCATTCTCCCACATAACATGCAGTGACCATCACTCTCACACATAACATACAGTGACCATCACTCTCACACATAACATACAGTGACCATCACTCTCACACATAACATGCAGTGACCATCACTCTCACACATAACATGCAGTGACCATCACTCTCACACATAACATGCAGTGACCATCACTCTCACACATAACATGCAGTGACCATTCACTCTTACACATAACATGCAGTGACATCACTCTCAACACATAACATGCAGTGACATCACTCTCACACATAGCATACAGTGACCATCACTCTCACACATAACGCAGTGACCATCACTCTCACACATAACATACAGTGACCATCACTCTCACACATAACATGCAGTGACCATCACTCTCCCACATAACATGCAGTGATCATCACTCTCACACATAGCATGCAGTGACCATCACTCTCACACATAACATGCAGTGACCATCACTCTCACACATAACATACAGTGACCATCACTCTCACACATAACATGCAGTGACCATCACTCTTACACATAACATGCAGTGACCATCACTCTCACACATAACATACAGTGACCATCACTCTCCCACATAACATGCAGTGACCATCACTCTCACACATAACATACAGTGACCATCACTCTCACACATAACATACAGTGACCATCACTCTCACACATAACATGCAGTGACCATCACTCTCACACATAACATACAGTGACCATCACTCTCACACATAACATGCAGTGACCATCACTCTTACACATAACATGCAGTGACCATCACTCTCACACATAACATGCAGTGACCATCACTCTCACACATAACATACAGTGACCATCACTCTCACACATAACATGCAGTGACCATCACTCTTACACATAACATGCAGTGACCATCACTCTCACACATAACATACAGTGACCATCACTCTCCCACATAACATACAGTGACCATCACTCTCCCACATAACATGCAGTGACCATCACTCTCACACATAGCATGCAGTGACCATCACTCTCACACATAACATGCAGTGACCATCACTCTCACACATAACATACAGTGACCATCACTCTCACACATAACATGCAGTGACCATCACTCTTACACATAACATGCAGTGACCATCACTCTCACACATAACATGCAGTGACCATCACTCTCACACATAACATACAGTGACCATCACTCTCCCACATAACATGCAGTGACCATCACTCTCACACATAGCATGCAGTGACCATCACTCTCACACATAACATGCAGTGACCATCACTCTCACACATAACATACAGTGACCATCACTCTTACACATAACATACAGTGACCATCACTCTCCCACATAACATGCAGTGACCATCACTCTCACACATAACATACAGTGACCATCACTCTCACACATAGCATGCAGTGACCATCACTCTCACACATAACATACAGTGACCATCACTCTTACACATAACATGCAGTGACCATCACTCTTACACATAACATGCATCATGCAGTGACCATCACTCTCACACATAACATACAGTGACCATCACTCTCACACATAACATGCAGTGACCATCACTCTCACACATAACATGCAGTGACCATCACTCTCACACATAACATGCAGTGACCATCACTCTCACACATAGCATGCAGTGACCATCACTCTTACACATAACATGCATCATGCAGTGACCATCACTCTCACACATAACATACAGTGACCATCACTCTCACACATAACATGCAGTGACCATCACTCTCACACATAACACGCATCATGCAGTGACCATCACTCTCACACATAGCATGCAGTGACCATCACTCTCACACATAACACGCATCATGCAGTGACCATCACTCTCACACATAACATGCAACATGCAGTGACCATCACTCTCACACATAACATGCAGTGGCCATCATTCTCACACATAACCTGCAGCATGCAGTGACCATCACTCTCACACATAACATGCAGTGACCATCACTCTCACACATAACATGCAGTGACCATCACTCTCACACATAGCATGCAGTGACCATCACTCTCACACATAACACGCATCATGCAGTGACCATCACTCTCACACATAACATGCATCATGCAGTGACCATCACTCTCACACATAACACGCATCATGCAGTGACCATCACTCTCACACATAACATGCAGCATGCAGTGACCATCACTCTCACACATAACATGCAGCATGTAGTGACCATCACTCTCACACATAACACGCATCATGCAGTGACCATCACTCTCACACATAACATGCAGCATGCAGTGACCATCACTCTCACACATAGCATGCAGTGACCATCACTCTCACACATAACATGCAGTGACCATCACTCTCACACATAGCATGCAGTGACCATCACTCTCACACATAACACGCATCATGCAGTGACCATCACTCTCACACATAACACGCATCATGCAGTGACCATCACTCTCACACATAACATGCAGTGACCATCACTCTCACACATAACATATAGTGACCATCACTCTCACACATAACATGCAACATGCAGTGACCATCACTCTCACACATAACATGCAGTGACCATCACTCTCACACATAACATGCAGCATGCAGTGACCATCACTCTCACACATAACACGCATCATGCAGTGACCATCACTCTCACACATAACACGCATCATGCAGTGACCATCACCCTCACACATAACATGCAGTGACCATCACTCTCACACATAACATGCAGTGACCATCACTCTCACACATAACACGCATCATGCAGTGACCATCACCCTCACACATAACAAGCAGCATGCAGTGACCATCATTCTCACACATAACATGCATCATGCAGTGACCATCACTCTCACGCCTAACATGCAGTGACCATCACTCTCACACATAACATGCAGCATGCAGTGACCATCACTCTCACACATAGCATGCAGTGACCATCACTCTCACACATAACACGCATCATGCAGTGACCATCACTCTCACACATAACATGCAGTGACCATCACTCTTGCACATAACACGCATCATGCAGTGACCATCACTCTCACACATAACATGCATCATGCAGTGACCATCACTCTCACACATAACATGCAGCATGCAGTGACCATCACTCTCACACATAACATGCAGTGACCATCACTCTCACACATAACATGCAGTGACCATCACTCTCACACATAACATGCAGCATGCAGTGACCATCACTCTCACACATAACATGCAGCATGCAGTGACCATCACTCTCACACATAACATGCAGTGACCATCACTCTCACACATAACACGCATCATGCAGTGACCATCACTCTCACACATAACACGCATCATGCAGTGACCATCACTCTCACACATAACATGCAGTGACCATCACTCTCACACATAACACGCATCATGCAGTGACCATCACTCTCACACATAACACGCATCATGCAGTGACCATCACTCTCACACATAACATGCAGCATGCAGTGACCATCACTCTCACACATAACATGCAGTGACCATCACTCTCACACATAGCATGCAGTGACCATCACTCTCACACATAACACGCATCATGCAGTGACCATCACTCTCACACATAACATGCAGTGACCATCACCCTCGCACATAACACGCATCATGCAGTGACCATCACTCTCACACATAAGGCTAGGGTCAGACTGAGGCAGTGCGAACGCGCGTGCAGGCGCACTTAATCACGGCCGCACTAGCAGCAGATGCCGGGCAATGACGGCCAATATACGAAGTACGGTCGCACAAAAGTCCGGCCGTGCAACGCAAGTGGAAAATGAACGCATTTTTTCGAGAAGACGTGAAACCGCAGGTACTGACGTACAGAGTGCGCTGCGTCTGCTGCTAGCGGCGTGTGTGCGTGATTAGGAGACGTCAGACGCTGCTAATGTCCGGCCAACATAACGTCCAGACACAAAAAGAGTTTTATTGATGATCCGTACAAAAATCACGGACGAAAATGCGCATAGTATGACCACTATCACGTATTCTGTGAAAAAATGCGTCCATTCGTTCGAACGCACTTTTTCACAGACAACATAAAAATGCGTTCGTCTGACCCTAGCCTAACATGCATCATGCAGTGACCATCACTCTCACACATAACATGCAGCATGCAGTGACCATCACTCGCACACATAACATGCAGCATGCAGTGACCATCACTCTCACACATAACATGCATCATGCAGTGACCATCACTCGCACACATAACATGCAGCATGCAGTGACCATCACTCTCACACATAACATGCAGTGACCATCACTCTCACACATAACATGCAGCATGCAGTGACCATCACTCTTACACATAACATGCAGTGACCATCACTCTCACACATAACATGCAGTGACCATCACTCTCACACATAACACGCATCATGCAGTGACCATCACTCTCACACATAACATGCAGTGACCATCACTCTCACACGTAACATGCATCATGCAGTGACCATCACTCTCACACGTAACATGCAGTGACCATCACTCTCACACATAACACGCATCATGCAGTGACCATCACTCACACATAACATGCAGCATGCAGTGACCATCACTCTCACACATAACATGCATCATGCAGTGACCATCACTCTCACACATAACATGCATCATGCAGTGACCATCACTCTCACACATAACATGCAGCATGCAGTGACCATCACTCTCACACATAACATGCAGTGACCATCACTCTCATACATAACATGCATCATGCAGTAACCATTAGGGATGAGCCGAATGCCCCCGTGTTCGGTTCGATTTCGAACTCGAACAATTTCAAAAGTTCGAGTTCGATCTCGAACGCGATCCGAAATCAATGTAAGTCAATGAGACCCGAACGTTCGATTTTTAGAGTGCCTTAAAAGAGGGCATATATGCTAGATATTTGCCATATGGGGGTCCGGGTAGTGCCCTGTGGGACAGGAAACAAGGACAAAAAGTTTTAAAAAAAAATTTCTTGAAGGAACAGTGTGTTTTCCATGAAATAAAGGTTAAGAATAAACGCGAAAAATTCCTTCAAATATCGTGCCTAGGAGGTCCCCACAACCTGCCCGTGAAGTGGCGGATTTCTAGGATGTATAGAAACATTTAAAAAGAAAAAAATGACATTTCAAATGATGGTAAATGGTTTTCCTTTAATCTATTTATAAACAATTGCTTGGGGCGGCACCCTGTATGAAAAGAGGAGTTTTAGGACACGCAGAACAAGTTTAGTGATTTTTTGGGCTAAATTATGGTGAAACTTATGCAGGCTTTGGATGAAAGTAACAATAGGGGCTTTAAAATTGGGCCTTTAGTGTCGGCAACATTGCCGTCACACCGTAACCCCTCTGTGGTATTGTGGAAGAGTGCAGGGTTGGACCCTGCGGTCAAATATTAAAATGATGTGAATCTGGTACACGTGCCAGTGCACCCAAATATTGTGTCTTTGGTGGCAGCAAGTGCCTTCACACCGTAAGTAACCCCTCTGTGGTATTGTGGATGAGTGCAGGGTTGGACCCTGTAGTCAAATATTAAAATGATATGAATCTGGTATAGGCGTCAGTGGAAGTGCACCCAAATATTGTGCCTTTGGTGGCAGCAAGTGCCTTCACACTGTAAGCCCTCTGTGGTATTGTGGAAGAGTGCAGTTGTGGACCCTGCGGTCCAATATTAAAATGATATGAATCTGGTATAGGCGTCAGTGGCAATGCACCCAAGTATTTTACCATTAGTGGCAGCAAGTGCCTTCACACTGTAACCCCTTTGTGATATTGTGGAGTTGCTCC
This sequence comes from Leptobrachium leishanense, assembly GCA_009667805.1. Classification (NCBI taxonomy): domain Eukaryota; kingdom Metazoa; phylum Chordata; class Amphibia; order Anura; family Megophryidae; genus Leptobrachium; species Leptobrachium leishanense. The sequence continues at coordinate 9,430 of RXON01002894.1, read as the reverse complement.
AGTGAGCCTTGGCTCTTGTGACATCCCCAAGTGGCATCCTAAGTGGATGTTTAGAGTTGATTTCCTGGAGTTTCGGGACTGGAGGAAGGAACTGCAAGGCCCACTTTTTACTCTGGGTAAACACACGTCTATATCATGCTTTCTCTCACGCTTCTACTCTTTACTTCTACCTTTCTCCTTAAATGGAACTCCTGCCCCTCTACCACCGACCCCTACACTATCTGCATCTCTCCCTCCCTCCTCTCGTCCCACATGATGGATGGCCTCACATGAGCTCCTTTGTTTCCTCAGAACATGGTCTCCCTCTAACTCTTGTGCTGCCAATCACTCCCACTCACACAAATCCCATTCCCACCTTCTCTTTCTCACCGTCCTGCTGTTACTTTATGCAGGTGACATATCCCCTAACCCTGGCCCCACAACACATCCAATACTTCCCTCTCATCCTATCTCCATTGCACATAAATCCCCTCCCTGCAAGCCCAGCAACCTCATTCCCATAATCCCGCAGCACCTTCCTCTTTCTCCTGCGCCCTCTGGAACGCTCGCTCTGTGCGCAACAAACTCACAGCAATCCATGACCTCTTCCTTTCAAACTCCTTCAACCTCCTAGCTTTAACTGAAACCTGGCTAACTCCCTCTGACACGGCCTCCGTTGCTGCTCTCTCACATGGCGGTCTACACTTGAGCCATACCCCCAAACCGGGTGAGAGAAATGGTGGCAGAGTCGGAATCCTGCTCTCTCCCACCTGCACCTACCAGCATCTCCCTCCACCCCCATCCCTCTCCTTCTCCTCCTTCGAGACACACTGCATCCACCTGTTCTCTCCTCTGGCCCTCAGGGTGGCAGTCATCTACCGACCACCGGGACCAACCTCCCAGTTCTTTGACCACTTTGCTATCTGGCTTTCTCACTTCCTGTCTTCTAATCTTCCATGCCTAATTCTCGGGGACGTCAACATTCCCATTGATGATCCTTCCGCCCCTGCTGCCTCCAAACTTCTTTCACTCATGTCCTCCCTTGGACTCACACAATCCTCCCTCCTCCCTACCCACCGCGATGGTCACGCTATTGACCTTGTCTTTTCCAACCTCTGCTCCATTTCTGAGTTCAACTGTCGCCCTTTCCCCATCTCTGACCACCACCTTTTCTCTTTCAACCTATCTGGACTTCCTAAACACCCTGCTCCCCCACCCCGCACACACACTCGCAGAAATCTACATGCTGTGAATCCCCATCAATTCTCCAACCTACTTCACCACCTCCTTCACACCTCATCCTTCACCTGCCCTGATGCTGCCACTAATCACTACAACACTACGCTTATCTCTGCTCTAGACACTCTTGCTCCTCTTCGACTCTGTAAGGCCCCACGCCGCCAGCTTCAGCCCTGGCACACCCTCCAGACTCGCTACCTGCAAAGATGCTCCTGCACTGCAGAGCGTGCCTGGAGGAAATCCCGCTCTGAAGCTGATTTTGTTCACTTCAAGTTTATTCTCCAGTCATACACCTCAGCCCTCCACTTGGCCAAACAATCATTCTTCTCATCTCTTATATCTACGCTGTCCTCCAACCCTTAACGGCTCTGGTCCACCTTCAACACCCTCCTCTACCCACCTGCACCTCCCCCCACAGCTGCCTTCAGTGCTCAAGACCTGGCAGACTACTTCCTCAGTAAAACTCTAACTATCAGAAGCAACATCCCAACACAAGAAAGTTATATGCCACCTCCACTCCCACAGGTCCCCTCTGCCACCCTCTGCCGCTTCCTCCCAGCCACTGAGGAGGAAGTCAATTCCTCCATCCCATTCCCTCACATCTAATTCCTCCCCTCTCCTCCTCCCTCACCCCTGCTCTCACACACATCTTCAACCTATCTCTCTCCACTGGCTCCTTTCCATCCGCCTTCAAACACGCGCTAGTTACCCCTTTAAAGAAACCATCCCTCGATCCCATCTCTCCATCCAACTACCGCCCTGTATCCCTGCTTCCCTTTACCTCTAAGCTCTTAGAAAAACTAGTCTTCAACCGCCTCTCCCTCTTCCTGTCCTCCAATTCCCTACTTGACCCCCTGCAATCTGGCTTCCGTCCCCTACACTCAACTGAAACTGCCCTCACCAAAGTCACCAACGACCTCCTAACTGCTAAAAAACACGGCCACTATTCTAGTCTCATCCTGCTTGACCTCTCGGCTGCTTTTGACACTGTTGACCACCCCCTCCTTCTACAGACTCTCAACTCTCGGGGTCTCGGTGACACTGAACTTGCTTGGGTTGACTCCTATTTATCCAACAGGTCCTTCTGTGTGTCCTTTGCTGGTAACTCCTCCTCTTCATTGCCTCTATCTGTAGGTGTAACCTCAAGGCTCTGTCCTTGGTCCTCTGCTCTTTTCCATCTAGACCTCCTCCCTGGGCAAAATCATCAACAGCTTTGGCTTTAATTACCACCTCTACGCTGATGACACTCAGATCTACCTCTCTACCCCTAATCCCTCTCCCCCTGTCCTTTCAAAAGTCAGTGCCGGTTTATCTGGCATCTCTTCCTGGATGGCCTCCCACCACCTAAAGATCAACATGTCAAAGACTGAGCTCCTACTTATTCCTCCTTCCAATGCCTCCCCACCTCCTGACTTCTCTATCACGGTGGAGGGTATCACCACCTCCCCATCAAACCAAGTTCGCTGTCTTGGAGTTACACTTGACTCTGCTCTTTCCTTCATCCCAAGTCTCTTTCCTCCTCCTGCCGATACCAACTGCGTAATATTTCCAGAATTCTGCCATTTCTTACCGCTGTCACCACAAAATAACTCATACACGCCCTGGTAATCTCCCGACTCGACTATTGCAATAATCTCTTATCTGGCCTCCCTCTGTCCTGCCTTTCCCCCCTACAATCCATCCTGAACACCTCCGCCAGGCTAATTCACCTCACCCGCCGCTCTGTCTCTGCCGCTCCCCTCTGCGAGTCCCTTCACTGGCTCCCCATTCACTGCAGAATTAAGTTCAAAATCCTTATCCTTACCTACAAAACCCTCACTAACTCAGCTCCCCACTACCTGTCCTCACTAATCACCAAATACACCCCAGCCCGCTCCCTAAGGTCAAACAGTGACCTGCGCCTAGCTTCTCCCCGCATCACCTCTTCCCATGATAGACTGCAGGATTTCTCACGCGCAGCCCCCACTCTCTGGAACGCTCTCCCTCGTACTGTCAGACTTTCCCATAACTTCTCTTCCTTCATACGCTCCCTTAAAACGTTCCTATTTAGGGAAGCCTACCCCCCCCCAACTCACTGACGCAACCATCAATCACTCTCACCTTACAGTCCTCTCCTCCTGTTTCCAACCCCAACCCTCCCAGATTGTGAGTTCCTACGGGAATAGGGCCCTCATCTCCTCTTGAACTGTTTGTCAAATGTTGTTCAATGTATTGTAACCCTGTCTATACTGTGCCTATTGTACAGCGCTGCGGAATATGCTGGCGCTTTATAAATAAAGAATAATAATAATAATAATTGTGGAAGAGTGCAGTGGTGGAGGTTTTGTGAATGCAGAAGAGATCCCCGATCTATTCTGTTACGTCAGCATCAGGGGATTGATAGCTGCTGATCCAGGACTGATTCATTTTTATAAATGTTAGCCGGTCTACAGAGTCAGTGGACAGACACACTCTTTTGTCTGTGACAAAACCTCCAGCGGCACTGAACGTCCTTTCAGAAAGCACGCTGGATGAAGGGCAACCTAGTAGCTGCATAGCATATTGGTTAAGTTCTGGCCAGTGATCCAATCTCAACACCCAGTAAGCCAGTGGATCATCTGCTGTAAAGGTATCCAGGTCTGCCTTGGCCCCTAGGTAGTCCTGCACCATATGGTGAAGACTCTGGCAATGGGTGCCTACATTTGACGACCCTGGGCGTTGGGGACTAAAAAAATTTAAAATGGCATCAGTCAAGCGCACCCTCCTTCACCGCTCTTCCTCAGCCTCAGAAGCACCAGTGTCATCACTTGGTAACCTACCAGTGCCTGGAAAGGTGTTACAAAAGTGTCGCTTTAGAGCATCCGCAAGTTGTTTCATCCTGTCCTCCCTCTGCGCGGGCAGGATGGGCTTTGCAACTTTACCCTTGTATCGTGGATCAAGAAGGATTGCCAACCAGTAACGATCCCTCTCCTTGATTGCACAAATCCTGGGGTCCTTTACCAGGCTTTGCAGGATAAGGGAGCGCATGCAGCATAGGATGGAGGTGGCATTAGCTTCCGAGTCTTCCTGGTCAATGAAGATGACCCCATCGTTCACTTCCTCCTCCCAGCCACGTACTAGTCCTTGGGTTTCTAGGCACCCAAAACCCTCCCTTGAGGAATCCCCACCTTCAATGCCCCAACTACTTTAATATTCCTCCTCCTCCTCATCCTCCTCACCCTCATCCTGTCTGATCTGAGGACCCGCAGTAATGCTGTCTGCGTAAAGACTGGGGCCTTGAGAGCTAGGGAAGGCCTCCTCTTTGGCATTGCAAATGTCGAGATCCACCTGGTGGGCATGTCACAGATCAGGCTGTTCATGGGAAGTAGGGATGAGCTGTTCGGTTCGTTCGGTTCAGAGTTTGCATCGAACATAGCTTGTTTGCATGTTCGCGAACTACGAACATTTCCGCAGGTTCGCCACGTGTTCGCCCACAATGCACCACAATGCATTTTCCCACTGGCCTGAAGCTTGTAATTGGCTACAGCCTTGCACCTGACCACAGGTCAGGTGCAAGACAGGTTCAAGACTATACCAAACACGGCTCAGAGTCCTGATTGGGCAAATTTTGCCCAATCATGGGCTCACAGAGCTAAGTCCCGCAGCACACTATATAAGGTTTCACACAACGCTTCAGCACGCGTTTGAGAGGAGATTGTTGTTGTGTTAGTGTGTGTTCTCACTGCCAGTCTGCCACCAGCTACTGGGGGGGTCTCTGGGGGGTCTCATTTCTACAAAAATATCTGGGAATTGTTCTAATCTGTGTGTTCTCACTGACACCCAGTATTTTTGGGGTCAGTAATTGCTACAAAAATATTTGGGAATTGAGGTAATGTGTGTCTTGTCACTGCCAGTAGAAATGGAAGAAATGATGGATCTCCAGTGGATAAGAAGTGCCAAACGGTTTATTCATGGAACAGCAACCTTCAAAAAATCAGTGACGTTTCGACCCTGAGGTCTTAATCATACATCTGTGTATGATTAAGACCTCAGGGTCGAAACGTCACTGATTTTTGAAGGTTGCTGTTCCATGAATAAACCGTTTGGCACTTCTTATCCACTTGAGATCCATCATTTCTTCCATTTCTACTTATCCAGGGGGCTGGTGGCATCCCCATCTGATTGGAATCTCGTGGAGACGGTTGGTTTATCAGGTTTCCCACCGTGGCGTTGTTCGTGGCGCTTCTATGTTGTCACTGCCAGTGCCACACAGTATTTTGGGGTCAGTAATTTCTACAAAATATTTGGGAATTGAGGTGATCTGTGTCTTGTCACTGCCAGTGCCACGCAGTATTTTGGGGGTCAGTAATTTCTACAAAATATTTGTGAATTGAGGTAATGTTTGTCTTGTCACTGCCACCAGCAACTATTTTGGGGGTCAGTAATTTCTACAAAATATTTGGGAATTGAGGTAATCTTTGTCTTGTCACTGCCACCAGCAACTATTTTGGGGGGTCAGTAATTTCTACAAAATATCTGGGAATTGAGGTAATCTGTGTCTTGTCACTGCACGCAGTATTTTGGGGGTCAGTAATTTCTACAAAATATTTGAGGTAATCTGTGTGTTCTCACAGGCTGCCACCAAGTATTTTGGGGGGTCAGCAATTTCTCCAAAATATCTGGGAATTGTTCTAATTTGTGTCTTGTCACTGCCACCCATAAGGGGGTCTCACTGATTTATAGGAGGTTTCTGAGATTTATAATCTGTGTCGTCTCACTGCCAGCTTTCAGAGGGTCCCACATACTTCTAGCAGATTCCTGAAAATTGTAATTTGTGTCTTGTCACTGCCACCCATCAGGGGGTCTCACTGAGTTATACCAGAGTTCTGGAAATCTTTAATCTTTGTACCAGAGTTGAATCAGAGTTCTGTATATATCTAATCTATATATCACTCGCCATGTCAGAAAGACCAAAAAGGACAGGCAGACGCTCCCATACACAGAAAAGAGGGCAAGCAGCCTCTGTGTCGGGAGGCTGTGCCCCTGGTCGTGGTGGATGTGGTGCATCCTCTGCAGGGGCACGCTTTTCCTTTCTAACTGGTTCTGGCCGTCTTAAGCAGCAGCAACATACAGAAGATTTGGTGGATTGGCTAACCAGGCCATCCTCATCCTCCGAGTCCTCTGCCAGCCAGGCTTGTAGTGCCTTACAGTCCACCTCAGCTGCCAAAGCATCTAATGCAGCCTTGATGTCCACAGCTACTCCTGCCGTAGCCTCACTATCTCTCACGGAGGAGTCAGCTGAATTGTTTGACTACAATGACAGTGACATGCTGCTTGAGGATGCACAGCAAGTACAGTGCTCTGATTCAATCTCTGAGGTTGAGGAAGGGAGTATAATCAACCTAGAGGAAGGGGGTGCCAGTGATGACACACAAATAACTGGCACTCATGTTGCCCCAGCAGCTACAGCATACTGCCAAGTTGGCTCCAGTGACGAGGAGATAGTGACCTCATTATCATTGTCATCACCCCCTAACTCTACCTGGGTGCCTGATCGAACAGAGGAGTCAAGTGAGGAGGAGGAGGCACAACAAACACGAGGCACAACATCCTCTATGACCAACCGTAGCACTAGCCAGTCCAAGGCATCAGACATCAGAGCTGCTCAGGTGCAGAGCGCTGTTGTCTCAAAGCACACATCCAGGAACTCTGCTGTCTGGGAGTTCTTTAAGAAAGGTGCAGCAGACCCCACCGTTTCTATTTGTAATCTATGTCAGATGAGGCTCAAGCGTGGGAAAGACACAGGATGCTTGGGTACCATGTGCTTGAGGCGTCATATGACCACCTGTCATGCATCCCGTTGGCGCAAAACTTTGCGTAGGTCCTCCTCCTCCTCTTCTGTCTCTACCCCCACTGTATGTCCTGCCATGTCATTGCCTACAACCTCCACTGTCAGGGATGATGCTACAGTAATGGATGTACCAGGTCCTTCCTCACAATGTGACAGCATCCCATCAGCTGAAGATTTATGCAGTCAGATTATGTTGCCCCAGCTGATGCGGCGTAAGAAAAAATATAGTCCCAACCATCTCCAAGTACAGTGTCTAAATGCCAGCTTAGCAAAATTACTCGCATTGCAGCTGCTGCCTTTCCAGCTGGTGGACTCTGCTTCCTTCCGTGAATTTGCCGAATGTGCTGTACCACAGTGGCATGTTCCAAAACGCCATTTCTTTTCACCGAAGGCCATTCCAGCACCATACCAGCACGTGGAAGACAATGGTATGGAGTCCTTGGGAAAGGCAGTCAGCAGCAAGATGCAAATTAGGGATGAGCCGAACTCCCCCCTCAAAAGTTCGAATTCAAACTCGAACTCAAACTCAATACAAGTCAATGGGACTCAAAATTCGATTTTTAGAGTGCCCTCCAAGAGGGCATATATGCAAGATATTTGCCATAAAAGGTGTATGGGGGTCCGGGTAGTGCCCTGGGAACAGGAAACAAGTACAAAAAGTTAAAAAAAAAACGTTTTTAAAGGGACAGTGAGATTTCCATGAAATAAGGGTTATTCCCTTCCGTGAATTTTGCTTAATGTGCTGTATAACAGTGTCATGTTCCAAAACACCATTACTTTTCACGGAAGGCCATTCCAGCACTATACCAGCACGTGGAAGACAATGTTATCGAGTCATTGGAAAGGCAGTCAGCAGCAAGGTGCATGTGACTTTAGACACGTGGTCCAGCAAGCATGGACAGGGTCGTTACATTTCCTTCACAGCACACTGGTTAACTCTGATTGCAGTTTTGAGGGATCCAAGATGGGGCTCTGTGCTGGAGCTTGTTCATCCTCCAGAAAGCTGCTTGTATGAGGTCTGTCTGCTCCACTACCACCTCTCCCTCTTCCTCCTCCTCCTCCTCCTCCTCCTCCTTCTGTGTCTCTGGCAAAGTGGCAGTTAAACCGATGCCTGACAGGGTCTATGCAATGGCTCAAGCAAAAAGATGCCATACTGTGCTTGAGCTGGTATGTTCGGGGACAGGAGCCACACTGGGCCAGAAATTCTGTCAGCTCTGCAGGGGCAGGTGCAGAGATGGTTAACACCATGCCAGCTTCAGCTGGGAATGGTCGTCTGTGATAATGGCAGCAACCTGCTCTCCACCCTACGCTAGGGTAAATTGACGCATGTACCATGCCTAGCACACATCCTAAATCTGGTGGTACAGCGTTTCCTAACCAGGTACCCAGGGCTGGCAGAGCTTCTCAGCCAGGCCTAAAAGTCTGCAGCCACTTCAGATGGTCATTCCCAGCTAGTGTTCACCTAGCAGAAATTCAAAGAGAGTTCCACCTTCCCACAAACCATCTGATCTGTGGCATGCCCACCAGGTGGAACTCGACATTAGCAATGCTGCAGTGTCTGCACGAGCAGCAGAGGGCCATCAACGAGTACCTGTGTGAGTATGGCACAAGGACAGGTTCAGGTCAACTTGGATTTTTCCCCCCACATTGCCTGATGATCAAGGATGCATGCACTGTACTGTCACCATTTGAAGAGGCAGCAAGGATGGTGAGCAGGGACAGTGCATGCATCAGTGACACAATTCCTTTAGTGTTCCTGCTGGAGCACACTCAGGGAATTATAGTGCAGGGAATTATAGATGTGGCTCTAGAGGCAGAGCAGCAGGAGGAAGAGGAGGCCTTCCTTAGCTCTGAAGGCCCCAGTCTTTCCGCAGACAGCAGTCCAGCGGGTCCTCCTCAGATCAGACAGGAGGAGGATGAAGAGGAGGAGGAATATTTAAGTAGTGGGGGCATTGAAGGTGGGGATTCCTCAAGGGAGGGTTTTGCGTGCCCAGAAACCCAAGGACTAGTACGTGGCTGGGAGGAGGAAGTGCACAATGGGGTCATCCTCCTCATTGACCAGGAAGACTCGGAAGCTAATGCCACCTCCAACCTACACTGCATGGGCTCCCTTATTATGCAAAGCCTGCTAAAGGACCCCAGGATTCGTGCTATCAAGTAGAGGGATCATTACTGGTTGGCAACCCTTCTTGATACACGATACACAAGGTAAAGTTGCAGAGCTCATCCTGCCCGCACAGAGGGAGCACAGGATGAAAAAACTTGAAGACGCTCTAAAGCGACACTTGTGTAACACCTTTCCAGCACTGGTAGGTTACCAACTGATGACACAGGTGCTTCTGAGGTGCAGCATGATCAGAGGAATAGTGGTGGAACGCCGGGGCCGCTTGACTGATGCCTTTT
>RXON01002893.1:0-29165 GCA_009667805.1 Leptobrachium leishanense | reverse complement strand
GACATCATAGGAATGCACACTGGAAGGTCTGGATGGAGCACAAACTAGAAGTTAATGGTGGAACGCACGCAGATACACATGGACGCATATGAAGGACTCAAAGTAACACAGAGGGTATAAACCTATTAATGGGAAGCCCGCAGATTAGGCATGCAAAATGTATCACTGGCTATTTTATTTCTGTTTTACATATCTTATTAATGTTTTTATGTGGTAAATAAAGGAACCTTTTTTTCTGAATATTTATCCCTTTTGGATTATTACCCACAGAGGCCGAAGGACGCAATATAGTGGAATACAAGGATAAATGCAGGGAGGGAGAGACCCACTTATTGGTCACACACCCACTGTTACTGATACACTTGTCTTGAGAGGCTCACCAACATGTGAGTATATATGCCCTTTATTGATACTATCAGAGTTTGAAGATCTGCGCAATCAGTATTTCTCTTTCCTTGAGGTAATAACCATCTAAATATAATTGAACATCATTGCATCCGCTTTTTGTCAAGAAGTAGGGGAGAGGCCCACTCTTCAAGTGGTGAAAGCCTGAAAAAAAGAGCCATTAAGAGGCTCCAGTTTCGTGAGTGAACACACATATTTTGTATTGAGATACATTGATGAGAACGTATGATATTGTACCATTATGTGCTTTTCGTTTTATTTCCAATATTAATTAGGCCTGTGTACCATAACCATATTGATATAAAGCTGTTTTTGCAAGTTGGAGCTTGTATCATAGATACGAAATCTTGATTTTTCCATATGCACAAAGAAGTTTTTCACTATGGATTGCGTGCGTATGTGCACTGTGCACTCTCACAGGGACATTATCCTGATTGGTGCATTCTTTAAACTCTGCATGTTGGGGATACACATGGGTGTATGAGTAGTACTGGTGGGCTAAAGCTAACATTGCATTATTATTTTGGCGCCATTTCACTTTAAGAGCCATTGAGTTAATTGTATGTTTGTCATTTCCAAGCCTTTGTGATTTTTGGAAGTCCACATCTCATGATTGTTTTCTTGGATCATAAGAAAAATGTCGATATATAATCCTGTGTGTCTATATCCATAAATATATCCTTCCACAAGTGAAAAAAATGCTTATCTCTCCTTTTTGTATATCCTCTGTGTATTTATCGGCGGCAGCTTTTCTTTGGGGTTGATGAAAAAGATGGGAGGGAGACTGAGTCAGGGGAGGAGAGCGGAGGGACAAGGTGCAGCTACAGAAATGATTGGATGACAGGTCCCTCTCCACTTGCATCCTGTCTCTGCTCGAGGCCTACCTATGAACTGTACAACTGGATTGGTTTCCATTTAAAAAATCTCAAATCAGTCAGAACTTTTCAGATTACAAATTTGACATGTTCAATTATAAATGGAAAATTTTGAATTTAATCAGAATGGGAAAACAAAAAAGGGTAAACTAACCTTAATCCTAGCTCTAAACCTAACTCTAACCATAAGACACACAGAAACAGTAACCCTAGCCTTACCACGATCCCTAACCATTTTTTACACATGATAAAGAAAGGTTCCGAAAATCATAAGTGAACAAAAACGTGGACGATTCCGATATTCCAAAACGAACCGATACCGAAATATCAAAAGCTTCTGATATTCTTAATTAGCTAATTCCAATTAATTCAGAATCCAATATTTTTGGATTCCTAAATATTCCAAACTAAACCAAATTATTTCACTGTGCGAAATGTGTAAGTACCAGTGTATGTGTAGTGTGCACTATGAGTAGTATGTGTAGTGTGTTGTGCATGTATTGTGTACGTAACTATGTAATGTCTTCTGTGCATGCAGTGTGACCTCAGCCAACACACTTACTCCTTCCTCACTAAGCCAGCATCACACTCTGTTAACACACTCACTCCTATCAGACTCAGTCACACACTCACTCCTACCTCGCTCACCAACCACACATTCATTCCTAGTTCACTCCAGCCACACACTCTCATCAGTCTCTCTGACACCCATGCTACTCAGCCCCCATTTCCATCACATTCAGTCACTTTCATTCCTATGAAAAAAGTGGCCCGCATTTTACCTTGCACCTGGCCGCGCAAACACTAGAGTTGGCCCTGACAACAGGAAAATGCAATCATGACTATCCAGTGTTTCCAACTAGTACAGAAAGAACCCAATTAATATAGGCCATGATCAGATGTACTGTTGGCTAAAGATACATGTCAGGTGTACTCTGAGATCAGGACATGATTTTTAATCGTTGCTTCCTTTAAGGAAGCCATGAGTTTTAACATATGCATCATTATGCATCTCTTTTTCTTCTTTGTATATTTTCAGAATGGAGGCAAGAAGGGCTGATGGATTGGTTGGTGAGCTTTTAGAAAGGACAGGTCTGCATGAAGTGCTCAGTTCTATTCTTGACCAGCAAAGGTAGTCACATACCACAGCTCACTGTACTAGCTCTGAAGAATAATCCCAATAATAATAATCCCAGCCTAATAATAGAGCTGATCAGGGTCTGTGTTGGCTGGGTTTCTCTTTGTTCTAGCTGGGAACACTGGATAGTCATGATTGCACTCACCTGCTGAATTAGATAGGTCTGCTTCCTTTGCCTGCAAACGTAAACTGACTCACAGGGACCAGAATCAAGGGACCAGGGTCAGAGCAAGGTCAGCATCATGTGACTGATGACTAATCTCAGTATATGAAAATGTATTTTCCACTCCAAATCAATTTCAGTATATGACATATGGATTTCAGTATATGGCATATACATTTCAAAATATAGCATTTTAATTTCATTTTGCAACATATTTCAGTATCTGACATGAATTTAAATGTATGACATATGGATTCCAGTATAGAATATATGGAATTCAGTAAAGAGCATATGAATTTCAATATATTGCATATACATTACATTATGTAACATAGATTTCAGTATATTGCATATACAATACAGTATGTGAAATATGGAATTCAGTAAATAACGTATGGATTCCAGTATATGATATATGGATTTCATTATATAGCATATGCATTTCAGTATATGACATTGATTTAAGTATATAACATGGAACTCAGTAAATAACATATCAATTTCACTATATGGCATCTGGATTTCATCCTGTGATATACTGTATGGATTTCACTATATGATATATTAATGTTGGTATAAAATCTATGGATTTCAGTATATAATATTTGAATTTCATTATATAATATATGCATTTCATTATATGGTACACACTTCTTACTGTATGATGTCATTGATTCTGTGACGAAAGCTAAGTATAAGCAAAGCTGAATTATGTCCCTAATAGCCCCTCATACATAGTCATCATTAGTGAAAAAAATCTGCCACTATTTACGTATTTAATTTATTTATTACAATTGTTTATAAAGCAGCATTTCATTAGATTCCAAAGTAAATATTTATAAGATCCACTTTTTTATGTTGTGCAATTTAACAACGAGTTCACATCATTTTCATGATGCAGATATGGAGAAAAAACAATGCTCGTGTCCATTTTAGGGTTAGTTTTCAGGTTAGGTTTCATTTTAACCCTGACCCCTAACACTAACCAAATGATTGTATTCCTAATTCACATAATTTACTCAACATATTCTTCTCATTCTTTTGATGCAAGAAATTAAATAGTCCCTATTGTTTACTTTTTGTATTATCTGGGAGACTTGTGATATCACATCACTGACCTCTAGTTACTTATATAGCTAAGTTACCACTAGCATTGATATTGCCAACAGTGGTTTTATCTCCTACTACAAAAATGGCCAAACAATGCCTCCAGGTTACCTCTACACTGAGGAAAAGAACTGATCATGGGAAAACAGTTGTAGTAAGGAGATGCAGAGTTAAATATATGTTACCCATCTATAGCTTTAAAATCATTTATAAAGTAGGCTTACAATCCACGATCAACAAAATGTAAATGCTTATAACATAACAGCTGGGCCGTTTCACAGAGGCTGAATTTCCTACCTGTTAGTTTAGAGTATAGTATAATGATAATTTTATTATCATATTGATTTCATTATAAAATATAAAATCTCAAGCCTCTTTTAATATGATTTACATATGATCCTTAATGTACACAGAAATAAAATGCATACATCTAAAACAGGTTGCAATGTTATAGCACAATTCTTACTTTAGATATAACTTTTAACAAAACAGCACAACATGCAAGAAGAGCTAAAACTAATATTTAGCAAAATAGGTTAGACCTTGATGTTACATTGACATTGAACAGACATTTCAAATAATCTCACTCTTCAACGATATCTAGGAAAGATACTCTTCATTAATAAAATGCCACATGTAAGAAATGTACCATAAAAAGATGACATTAGAATAAAGCAATATATTGCAATATAATCTAAAATGCTCTATTTCGTGTCTTTTTTTGTTAAATAACCAATCGAGTTCTGAACTGTAAGTTATCACCCCTCAACTATTGATAAGTAGGCACATTTGAAATAGAAAATAATCATTTATCATAGTAGAAGAATATATAGTAGAAGAAAGTTACCCACGATAGGTCAATGGCTCTATATCTTGGATAAGTCTTCTTCAAAATACAAGTACATCTTTGACATATTTATATTCAATTTTAAAATATAATTTCCTTAGACATGAGACTCTATTTCCTATAGATTCAATTAGCTCACCTCATTGGAGTCATTTACCAAGCTCGAGTCAGACGTGTGACCTGCTTCTTGGGTTAAGTCAGTCAAATTTGGAAAAAATAACGGCTTGGTTGGAATAAAATGATTTTGTTCTGTAGCTGTTGGAAAATATGTTGGATAACTCTGCCCTTGGGTTTCTGCTGGAACCATCCTTACTTCCATGTATTTTAAGGTCCCATCTGAGTTTAAGTAAAGTGTTGGTTTGTACTGGTCACTATAGGTCTGTGAATGGGATTTACCTAAAGGACAAGATCCACAGCTGCTGGAGTCAGTGTCCTTTCTCAGACATCGCACAAACAAAATGATGAAGGTGACAAGAGAAACTAAACTGATGGCCACCAGAGAAATAATGAGATACAAAGTCAAATCTGATGATGGTTTGGAATGAGAAAGAAAATCAGAAGACTTGGGAATGTCTTGAAGAACGCTTTCTACTGTTCTTACATGGATTGTGACTGTTGTTGATAAAGCTGGCTGCCCGTGATCTCTCACTGAAATAACGAGACGCTGCTCAGCATTGTCTGTTTCATGTAATCCTCGAATAGTTCTGATTTCTCCTGTATATTCAGAAATCTGGAACAAGGTGGGACTGGAAGATTCAAGCAAACTGTAAGCAAGCCAAGCATTGTGACCAGAATCCAGATCCACCGCAGAAACCTTTGTTACTAAATAACCAGCAGATGCAGACATCGGGATCTTCTCTTGGGGAATGAATTCTCCTGCGTTCTCTGGATATAACACAGTGGGGTGATTATCATTTGTATCCAAAATAAATATGAAAACTGAAACATTGGAAAATAAAGCTGGAGATCCAGAATCTTCCACTCTTGCAGTGATTTGCAGAACCTGAAACTGCTCATAATTAAAAGAACGTTGAGCATAAATGTTTCCATTTTCTCCATTAATGTAAACAAAAGAAGACAGGGAAGAGCCGTCTATGTGACTTTCTGCTATAGAATATTTGAGCTTTGCATTATCTCCTATGTCTGGATCAGAAGCAGACACTGTACACAGCAAGCTGCCGGCTTCATTATTCTCCTTTATGAAGGCTTGGTAAACAGATTGAGAAAACATGGGAGCATTATCATTCACATCAGAAATAATAAGGGTAATAGTGGTGTGATTGTGTAAAGGAGGAGAGCCCAAATCAGATGCCGTAAGAATAATGTTATACTGTGATACCTTTTCTCTGTCCAGGTTTCCACTAGTGACCAAGGAATAACGATTGTTAAAGCTTTGACATTTAAATGGAACATTTGGTGACACGTCTAACACGATCTCTCCATTCTTACCAGAATCTTTATCTCTCACTGTGATATATCCAACAACTGTCCCTGTTGCTGCATTTTCCGGCACTTCATTTGTTTTGGATGTAAATGTAATTTCTGGAGTGTTATCATTTACATCTTCTACTTTAATCTGAACAATACATCGCCCTTGTAAAGTAGGTGTTCCATTGTCTCTGGCTTTGATCGACAATTCATACAAATGTGACTTTTCAAAATCTATGTTCCCAGTAATATATATTTCTCCTGTGTGAGGATTTAAATCAAATATCTTTTTTGCTAAATCCGAGGTATGAAAATTGAATGAATATATTATTTCACTGTTTGTACCCTCATCTGGATCTGTGGCATTAAGCTTTATGACAACTGTATTTAAAGATGCATTTTCTAATACACTGATATCATACTGTGACTGATCAAATACTGGGGCATTGTCATTGATATCCAAAACCTTGATGGTGACTTGAGTAGATCCTGATCTTGCTTTTTCTCCTCCATCAACAGCAGTAAGGGTTAATTTATGTTCTGCTTTTTCTTCCCTATCGAGAATCTTTTCCAGAACCAGCTCTGCTATGAGAGTCCCATCTTGCCGATTTTTTGCAGAAAGTGAAAAATATGGGTTTGGATCTAATCTGTATTGTCTGATACCGTTAATACCCACATCTAAATCCTGTGCAATTTCTAAAGCAAACTGTACACCAGGACTCGTCAGCAACTCAGTTATTTTTATAACTTGCTCTGTTTTTGAAAATGCAGGAGAATTGTCATTTATATCCACAACTTCAATTTCAAGATTATACAGTTCCAAAGGGTTTTCTAAAACAACCTCTAAATGCAATGTACATGTTAAACTGGATCCACAAAGGCTTTCTCTGTCAATTCTGCCATTTACAGTCACATCTCCACTGATCTGGTCAGCAGAAAAAAATCTGGCACCTTCACCTCCTAAACTCAATCTGCGATTCTTAATATTTCCATGATTTATCCCCAGATCCTGAGCTACATTTCCTACCAAGGTCCCAATGTCTGACTCTTCAAGAATAGAATAGCGAAGCTGCCCAGAGACCCAGCCCCAGCTACAAAGGAAAAGGAAAAATGCTACTTGCCATTTCCAAGCCTTTGTGTTTGTTGTGAAGTCCATATCTCATGATTTGTTCTGGAAGTTATAAGATAAATGTCCATACATAATCCAGTGAGGCTATATGTGTAAAAACAATCCTTCCATGATAGAAAATAATCTTTATCTCTTCTGTTTGTACATCCTCTGTGTATCCATCAGAACAGCAGCTCTTCTTTGTGTGCGAGAAGAAAGATGGGAGGGAGAATCACTGAGTCAGGGGAGGAGAGAGGAGGGACGTTGTGAACAGATCCACTTGTGCAGCTACAGAAATGATTGGATGACGGGGCCGCCCTCTGCTGGCCAATAGTGCTAACTTCACTTAAAAATAAAAGACTTATTTTAAATGAAGGCATATAATAATTCTATCATAATGTTGTTGTGTATAAATTGTACGTATATTTATAAATGTTATAGGAGCTTATTCCTGTTAACCTCACAAAGTAGTGAACTCTTACTAAAATAAAACAAACCTGTCAGTAGGGCAGTGAGTAGTATAACTTAATTCACCATAATAAAATCCTCAACAGAGACATAGTTTACTGCTTAGTAATAATTTTAGCTTTTAATATTTAAAAGGATCCTGCTTAGGGCACCAACAAGCTATAGTTATTACATTTTATTTAAAATGTTATTAAATCGTGGGGCTGGTTTATAGTGATAGATAAAACAGTTACCACCTTCCTGTATTCATTATTTGAATTTTTGTTTCCAAACTAGTAAGAAAATAATACTATATTAGTCACACCTTATCAAATACCAACAGTCATTAAAATATTATTCATGGTAAAATAATAGCGTTTATGAAGACTAACACAATTTGTCAAATTTTAGTTTTCAGTTCTCACACACGGAAATTAGTTCAACACAACCCTGCATTATACATATACACTATATTGCCAAAAGTATTCGCTCACCTGCCTTGACTCGCATATGGATGGGTGAGCGAATACTTTTGGCAATATAGTGTACATATATATATGTAAATAATTTATTGTATAACATTGCTATAGTTTAAGATTTCAAATCAACCTAAAAAAGTAGTTAGCGATCAACTATAGTTTAAAGTTTTATCCAAATTTCTGGATTAAATCCAAATATCAAAGTTATATAAAATTTGCAACAAAATATCTAATTGACTAAAAACAACCTTTACAATAACAAACTACACAGACTACCAAATGTAGTCAATCAATCAAGGTGTTTGAGATTATAACGTTGAAATAAGACTCAAAACAATGATTTCTTCTTGTACATATACAATCAGCTCTATGAAAATATCTTATTCCAACTTCCACCTGTGTTCCTATCCTGCTCTTCACTCCTGTCCCAAAAGCTGGCATCATCCCTGCACCAGTTTACCATTGGAATAATGCATAGGACAGCTGCAAAGATTCATGATCTTAATTTACAGATCACTCATAGTTGATATACATTTTCTGCTTTCACTCAAGGAAATTCCAAGAATAACTACCTCCTTTGCATTGAAATGTATAAACTGAAAATATCATCACCATAGAATTATTTTTATGGAAATAGTCTATGTAGTTCACACAGCATTTAAACGTTATCAGAATACAGTATGTTGTGTTGATTTTTAGCCAGCAATTTCATAAAACTAGAAATAAATTATTTAAGATAACATTGGATAGATACGAGTGATTGATCAAATAACCATTTCTTCTTTCATCATTCTGTTGGTGTTAAGGTTTTAAAATGACAGATGAATAAAATGCATCTGGGGACAGCGCCTCCTTAATTATTTGTAGATCGATTTTTGTTACAGATATTTATACAACACTCAACATAAAATCCAACTACACCTAACGCATTGCATCAATGTACTTACGGTTATTGCATTAACAACTTAATTACTTTAAAAAATATGCCTGCATTATGACGGAATAAACAATAAATTGGATTCCAAAGCAAACAAATAATCTTTTATCCACAACCTAGTCTATCAGTCAGTGAAGAGATAGCCCTTGCAATGAGTTTGAGGCAATCCTGCTATAATTACAAAACCAGTCAGTCCAACTGACCCAATCCAACTAATCCAACTATTATTCTGGGACCTACTTTACAATTTACTTGGTAAGTCAAGTTGAGTTGTAAATTCAATTCAACTTTTACGGGCCATTAGCAATTTGTTATATGTCATAAATATTGTGAAAGAAGTGAGCAGTTGTTGGCAGGCTTGAATAGTTCCAGCTTGCATAGGACGAACGGATATCCCCAAAGTTGCTTAGCATCATCTTACTTTCACAGCAACAATAAAGGAAGAGCCAGCTTCAATGGCTATGAACCATTTGAGATACTAAGTGGAAAGGAAATTGGGAGACCTCAGCGTCTGGAATGGATCTCCGTAGGTCTATTCAACAAACCACGGATACTGGAAATGCCAAAAGGCCAAAATTTTCGCACAAAGATGGGTATAGGATAAAAACTTTTTATTCCAAATAAAAATAAAGTTTACATATACAAGGCCCAACGCGTTTCGTCTATGAAAATAGACTTTCTCAAGGGCAATAAAGATACATGAAATATAAAACAAAATAATATAACATATAGAATACCCATCATTCCTTTTATTACCCTTATAGGGATTTCATTGGTCAGCCTATTAGCTATGGCGTTTTCCTTATATGGTAGGGGAGTCACAGGCTTCATTTCTTATTCCCATAAGCCTCCATTCCATGCTCCAATCCCCTCCATTCAGTCCGATCTCATTTTAATATCTTCCGATCTTCCTGTTCCTTTAGTTTGTTGAGATACTAAGTGGACTGAACTCAGGCTGCGTCAACGACAACTTGGCATCTTCTCACAGTTTACTTTTTCATGCATTCTGGTACTCTGAGCACGGAGTACATCTGCATACAAGAAGTGATGAAAAGCGCTTTATCATGGCCAACCTAAAAGCAAAGAGTAAGATTTGGCAAGATCTCAGTGAGCTGCTGTTTTCTGACAATGCAGTGTTGATCTCTCATACAGAAGCTCAGCTTCAGAGGCTAGTCAAAAGCTTTGCTAAGGCCTTCTACGATTTCGGGCTAAAGGTCAGCATCAAAAAGACCAAAATGGTGGGACAAGATGCTGTGACCCCACCAAAAATAACAAACTATATATCAGTGACAGCTTTGCAAACCTGAACTCCACCATCACCAGCAATTTCTCACTCAAGCAGAAATAAACAAGTCACTGTTGTGATGTTCAAACTGAACAAGAGAGTATGATTCCCTCTCTTTTGTAAGAGAACATCATGCTTAGTGTTCTCTGTGAGATGATTGTTATTCCTCACTCTTTAGCTCAGTTTTGATATCACAGCATTGGCCTTAGCAATGTGCTTGGTTATTCCAGTAGCAGGTGTGTGTCCATAGTATTCTGCTCTATGGCTGAGAATCCTGGACAATGTATGCCAGGCAGGATTACTGAGTTGACCACTGGCATCTCTGATGTCTTCAACGCATTTTGGGAATACCGTAGTTTAACATTGAGTACCCAACATTAATATTCAGGATAAAGCTGGTTATCTTAGCATACACCTCCTGCTGTGCCAATAATGACTTTCGTGTATTGCCCATATACATCAGAAGAGGCATGGCCGCATATTCAAAGATTTGAAAAAAGGCTGTAAAGACAGTATTTTAATAAGTCTCAAACGCTGAAGTTAAGTTATTTTTGGGAAGGTGAAACAAGTGAACAAAAAATTGCCGATTTTAATTACTTCTTGGTCTAGTTGTGACTTATAATTGCTCTGGAAAGGATACCACTAGCATTGAAGTTACCACTATCTTTTGCCCATTCTGCTATTGCTAAGATCACCAAACAGGTTACTGCTTCTGGGTTATATCTGCAGTAGGGAAAGGAAACAGTGTTGGCAAAACTATCAGGGTGGGTGGAGGCAGAGATAGAGATATAGAGATATTACTCATTAGAAGCTTTACCTACAAATTACATTTACAAATTAATCAACACCACCCTACAATTAAGGCTGGCCGTACACTGGATCCGTAGTCGTACAACTGACAAGTTAACAGACTATGGACGACCCAGATCATATAACTATGTACAACTTGATGTCGTCCCCTGGAGGCGATTACAATAAAACTCTACTAGTACTAAGACAATGTATAAGATGATTATCTACTGGCAGTCTCACAGGAGTCCAAAGTGCTATATGGCACTGGCTGGGTGGAGTAGAGGTAACATCACTGCTCCATAACTGTGGAGACTCAGGTATGAATCCTGGCCAGAGCACCTCTCCAGTACGTGTCCTTGGGCAAGACACCTAATAGTACATACTTGTTTACCACACAATATCGACTGTAGAGTCCAGTGGTAATGTCTCTACCCTTTGACCATGGGAAGCAAGTCAAAATACCATTCAGCACATCCCTCAAATAGAACTGTGGAGAAGTCTCACCTTCACAAGAAGCAGGTTCAACCTAACCACCAGTTTGCTGCTCTACAATCATGAAAAGACGACCCGATCCCACTCAGGAGACGCCACCATTGAGTGTCCTTGGGCAAGACACTTAACGATATGGATGCGACTACCTCACAAAATAATTGTACATCTCATAGATTGTAAATTCCCTTGAGAACAGGGATCCCCCTGAATTAGGTCATCATCTATATGTGGTATTATAATGTATCAAACCCATGTACACTGGTCTTGTAAAGTTCTGTGGGATTGTGTCACTATATAAATAAAGGATAATAATAATGGTGGCGCCAGTGATGTAAAGTAACAGTAACTATGCAACTTGTATGATTTCATTTCTTTAATAAAGGTCATTAAAATCTATAGCCCCTTTTTAATATGATTTGCAGTGAACCCTAACAAACACTGAAAAAACAAGCATAAATCTAAAACAGATTGCAATAGTATTACACAATTCTAACAGTTACCAAACCAGCATAACATGTAAAATGAGCAAAAAATACTGTATAGGAAGGATATAGCTTAGAACATTCAGGGTTATTCAGAGAAAGGTGAAACTCTGGAGAACTTTTGGAGAAGTGAAAATTCTAGGTCAAAATAGCTGATTTGGAAAGGGAGATAGAAGGGAGAATTTTTCTGGTTTGGCTATTTTGACATAGCATTTTCACTTCTCCAAAGGTTCTCCAGAGTTTCACCTTTCTCTGACTAACCCTGTTAGAATTCAGATGTTACAAAACCATCAACCAGAGACATTTCAGACATATAAACTTTGTAGCAACATCTAGGAAACATACACTTGGTCGTTGAAAAACCAAGATGTTTATCATATCAATATAAAGAAGAGACAGTAGTACAAGTACTTCTGGCAATAATACAGATTTTTAGCATACACACAGAGGCTGATATTTAAACACCTAAAGTACTTACTTGTCAATATATTACTCATTCTACAAGTGAGTTTAAAATATAAACACTGAGTTGAAGATCTAGGATCAGAATATGTGAAATTCTTCATTTTGCCATCTTCTATTAAATAACTAACCTAGTTCTCAATGGTAAGGCACCCCCTGTTAACTAGGAGTAAGAAATCATGTGTGAAATTTAAATAAAATAATCCTTGCTTTTTAATATATAAAAAATATATTATATATATAATAATTCAAATCAAATGATCCTACATCTTAGATAATTTTCTTCCAAAAACTATGACATCTTATACATATTTAGGACTATAAATGTAAAACAAGAATTAGGTTATTGTCTATAAATTCATATTACCTCACCTCATTAGAGTCACTCAACCTGCTCGAGTCAGATGCGTGACCTGCTTCTTGGGTTAAATCAGTCAAATTTGGGAAAATTAAAGGTTTGGTGGGAATAAAGCTGTGTTGTTCTGTAGCTGTTGGAAAATATGTTGGATAGCTCTGCCCTTGGGTTTCTGCTGGAACCATCCTTACTTCCATGTATTTTAAGGTCCCATCTGAGTTTAAGTAAAGTGTTGGTTTGTACTGGTCACTATAGGTCTGTGAATGGGATTTACTTAAAGGACAAGATCCACAACTGCTGGAGTCCGTGTCCTTTCTCAAACATCGCACAAGCAAAATGATGAAGGTGACAAGAGAAACTAAACTGATGGCCACCAGAGAAATAATGAGATACAAAGTCAAATCCGATGATGGTTTGGAATGAGAAAGAAAATCAGAAGACTTGGGAATGTCTTGAAGAACGCTTTCTACTGTCCTTACATGGATTGTGACTGTTGTTGATAAAGCCGGCTGCCCGTGATCTCTCACTGAAATAACCAGACGCTGCTCAGCATTGTCTGTTTCATGTAATCCTCGAATAGTTCTGATTTCTCCTGTATATTCAGAAATCTGGAACAAGGTGGGACTGGAAGATTCAAGCAGACTGTAAGCAAGCCAAGCATTGTGACCAGAATCCAGATCCACCGCAGAAACCTTTGTTATTAAATAACCAGCAGATGCAGACATCGGGATCTTCTCTTGGGGAATGAATTCTCCTGCGTTCTCTGGATATAACACAGTGGGGTGATTATCATTTGTATCCAAAATAAATATGAAAACTGAAACATTGGAAAATAAAGCTGGGGATCCAGAATCTTCCACTCTTGCAGTGATTTGTAGAACCTGAAACTGCTCATAATCAAAAGAACGTTGGGCATAAATGTTGCCATTTTCTCCATTAATGTAAACAAAAGAAGAGGTGGAAGAGCCGTCTATGTGACTTTCTGCTATGGAATATTTGAGCTTGGCATTATCTCCTATGTCTGGATCAGAAGCAGACACTGTACACAGCAAGCTGCCGGCTTCATTATTCTCCTTTATGAAGGCTTGGTAAACAGATTGAGAAAACATGGGAGCATTATCATTAGCATCAGAAATAATAAGGGTAATAGTGGTGTGATTGTGTAAAGGAGGAGAGCCCAAATCAGATGCCGTAAGAATAATGTTATACTGTGATACCTTTTCTCTGTCCAGGTTTCCACTAGTGACCAAGGAATAACGATTGTTAAAGCTTTGACATTTAAATGGAACATTTGGTGACACGTCTAACACGATCTCTCCATTCTTACCAGAATCTTTATCTCTCACTGTGATATATCCAACAACTGTCCCTGTTGCTGCATTTTCCGGCACTTCATTTGTTTTGGATGTAAATGTAATTTCTGGAGTGTTATCATTTACATCTTCTACTATAATCTGAACAAGACATCTTCCTTCGTTAGTAGGCATTCCATTGTCTCTGGCTTTGATGGACAATTCATATAGATTTAACTCTTCAAAATCTATATTTCCTTTAACAAATATTTCTCCTGTGTGAGGATTTAAATCAAATGTCTTTTTTGCTGAATCCAAGGTATGATGATCAAAAATATATGTGATTTCACTGTTGGAGCCTTCATCTGGATCTGTGGCATTGAGCTTTAGAACAACTGTATTTAAAGCTGTATTTTCTAATACACCTATTTTATACAGTGACTGATCAAATATGGGTGGATTGTCATTGATATCTAAAACTATGATGGTGACCTGAGTAGATCCTGATTTTACCTTTTCTCCTCCATCTAAAGCAGTAAGTGTTAGTTTATGTTCTTTTTTCTCTTCTCTATCCAGAATCTTTTCCAGAACCAGCTCTGCTATGAGAGTCCCATCTTGTCGATTTGTTGTAGAGAGTGAAAAATAAGGGTTTGGATCCAATCTGTATTGTCTGATGCCATTAATACCCACATCTAAATCCTGTGCAATTTCTAAAGCAAACTGAACACCAGGACTGGTCACTAACTCATTTATTTTAATCATTTGTTCCGCATTTGGAAATATGGGAGAATTGTCATTTATATCCACAACTTCAATTTCAATATTATGCAGTTCCAAAGGGTTTTCAAAAACAACCTCTAAATGCAGCAAACAGTTTAAACTGGATCCACAAAGGCTTTCTCTGTCAATTCTCCCATTTACAGTCACATCTCCATTAATCTGGTAAGCAGCAAAAAATCTGGCACCTTCACCTCCTAAACTCAATCTGCGATTCTTAATATTTCCATGATTTATCCCCAGATCCTGAGCTACATTTCCTACCAAGGTCCCAATGTCTGACTCTTCAAGAATAGAATAGCGAAGCTGCCCAGAGACCCAGCCCCAGCTACAAAGGAAAAGGAAAAATGCTACTTGCCATTTCCAAGCCTTTGTGTTTGTTGTGAAGTCCATATCTCATGATTTGTTCTGGAAGTTATAAGATAAATGTCCATACATAATCCAGTGAGGCTATATGTGTAAAAGCAATCCTTCCATGATAGAAAAAGATTCTTTATTTCTCCTGTTTGTACATCCTCTGTGTATCCATCAGAACAGCAGCTCTTCTTTGTGTGCGAGAAGAAAGATGGGAGGGAGAATCACTGAGTCAGGGGAGGAGAGAGGAGGGACGTTGTGAACAGATCCACTTGTGCAGCTACAGAAATGATTGGATGACAGGGCCGCCCTCTGCTGGCCAATAGTGCTAACTTCACTAAAAAAATGCAGGACTCATTTAAACTGAAGGCATAACAAAAATGGAAATAAATGAAATGTATGGAAATTTATATTGCTTACACAAATTTGTGAAATATAAAAACATGTCAATGAGTAGTGGGAGAATTATATGTTATAGCTATTATGTTCATAAAATATGAAAAATGTATATAAATCACCATAACAGAATCTTCAACAGAAATTTTACTGACTAATTAGAAACAGGTTTTCCCTTTTAATAATTTCAAGTATACTGCTTAGGCAAGAAATAGTTATTACTTTTTATTTAATATATTATTTATACATTAGGCAGGTTTCCAGTAATAAATATAAATGTTAGGAAACAGAAAGAAAATGTTTAGCATATTTATTCAGAAAAGGATATGGTCAAGTTAAAAAATGGAGCATCTTTATTAGTACATCACATAAAAGCAGATGAGAGGGAAAAGGAAATTGAATATTACGACATGTTCGGGAAAATTGTCCACGCCTTTCATGACATTAACAGCATCAGTGGTAGTAAATATCCTGTATTATAGAAAAACTAGATGACCAGGGTGTAATGGGCCTACTATGCTCACTATTGCAGTCTTTGAAGTGATGTGGTCAATGCCATGCCAGCTATGGATTGGATTCCTTAATGTACTGTATGATATTATTCCCTTTTCATTTTATTTGTTTCCTTTATAATTGTGATTTATTAGTAAAGTTGCTATGTTTTTATCTTGACCACATACTTTCACTTACGCTGTTCAGGGTTATTCTTAAGTATTGATTATAAATGCTTTCTTATTTTTTTTTACTTAGAAGGAGGCGTTCAATCACAATATTGTGAAAGGAAGGTTCCCTGTTGGTCCCTCAATTCTTGCTTCTAGGGAAGTTTGTGAGTACCTATTTTTAAGATATAAAAGTTATCACAATACTGTATTGTATTCATATTTGAAATCTTGTTTTGAGACTGATAAAGATACAATAGTGTACAAGTCACATCTCACCATATCGAAACATTCATCAAAATAATCATTCTTATTCATGCTAACATACTATACATGCATATATGTAATATACCAGTAAAACTAATATATAGTGTAGTAAATGTATATATAATATATATATTTTAATATGTTGCATAATATTGTCCATTGGAACAACATTCATTTGTGATTATAAAAGTTGCCTTTAATTTTGAAGGGTGTATTCAGTAATAGCCATTTAGTACCATTTTTGCAACACCAACAAATTTCAGCAATCCAGAGAAACTCAAAAAACAGCAGGTGAAACTTCATTGATAAAACATAATTTTTTCCTGTTTGACTTTTCCTGTCCGTGTCACTGAAGTTTATCATGTATGCAAACAATGGCATCTAGTGAATAACTCCTTAAATGTAAAATCGACCGGAAAAAGTAGATGGCGCTGAACTGCAGTTTACGTTTGAACAATATTATTTTTTAAACTGCAAAATCCTATTAAATCCAATTATTGTATTAAATCTGACATAAAATATCAAACTGACCCTGAAAAGGGATTAGTAAAATAGATCATAAACTGCAAAATTTTGTAACATGAGCTTATGTAAATGAATCACATGATTTTAGTGTACCAATGAGATACAGTTTGGCTACTATATGTACCTTGATAATGAATATGGTGATATGCATGACTAAAGCCAAAGGACCGGATGTTGCTATTTTGTCCTCTGCAGCATATGGAATAATGAATATGTGATTTTGCAGTTATCCTGGAGCCGGCTTCCATTTTTTATTTTTGCATAATTTTGTAAATCAGTAAGGGTGCTTTTGAGATTTGAAAGTTGAAGAATGTCTCAAAATGTTTTAATCTTCTTTGATTCCTGCCCAGAGTTCAGAAATAACCTATCCGTATGTGGTTATCTTTTCCAAAAATCTTTTATATTGTCTCAAAGGACATTCCTTTCTATTGCAATCATCCATCAAAATTGGGTTTAACCCTGGTTACTTAATCCGAAATTCTATAATTCTATAATTTTGGTTTATCTTTTCAGAGAATAAATTTCAAGATTTTCCATGTCACTGCTTATGCTTGCCATGAATACATACTGAGAGGTATTTTAAGGCCGCAGTCACACGAGCGCACTGAGTGCGTCCATGTGACCGCAACCTCCCCACTTCCAACGCAGCTTTGTTACAGCTCAACATGGAGGGCCACAAGGTGTAGCGTGCACACTAGTTGCGTGTGCTACCACCGGACATGCTGAAAACCTCCCCGTCAAAAAGCTGCGTCAGACGTAGGACGGGGCTACAAAGCACGATCCTCCATAGTGCTAACTGCACTCAGTGAGGTGGCCACATGGGCTTCAGAGTGGAAGGAACGTCCGCTCTCAAGGATGTTCCTTCCACTCTCAAATACGCTTGTGTGACCCCGGCCTAAGAAAACTCATGTTCTGTGGTTAAGTGATTTAGTTGAACAAAAAAAAGAAAGCATACGTGTGTAATTTTCCAGGGCTGTTATGATCAGAATCTGCTGTCTCCAATGAAATAGAATTTTTGTTTACTTCTTGGGCTAGTTGTTGTATGACAACAGTGATTTATAATTTCTCTGGAAAGGATACCACTAGTATTTGGCTAAAAAATGCCCAACTTTACGTTAGAATTGTATCAGAATCTTGTTAAAATGATATGCTCCCAGGTTATATCTGCACTAGTGAATGGGAAAACTGTCATGGTGGGCCCAGATAGAGATTAAGATATGTTAACCATTAGAAGTTTCATTGCAAACTACATTTACAATCGACACCACACTATTATTAAAGTTCGCCATCCACAGAATCCATAGTCGTAGACTACGGACGACTCATATCATACAACTATGTGCCACTAGATGATTCCACTAGAGGCGACTGCATCTAAAGTGACTCAGTTACTTTGTCCGTGAGTTATTATTGATAAAGACTAATTTAACCTCAGCGTGAACAGGGCACAGAGCTCCAAACAATTCATTAAACCATGTTTTAACTGCCCGACTTGTTTGTGTGTGCTGTGTATATATTATATATGTGTGCACTGCGTATGTCTGTGTTGTGTGTATGTACATATGTGTGTGCTGTGTATGTATATATATTTTCTGCCTACATTTGTGTGCTATATATATATATATATATATTTGAGTGCTATGTGGGTGTTATGTATATTTATAGTGGCAACTGGCCCAGGTCGTCCATCTTGAAGCCAAAAATTCCATTCAGTTGGGATTAGCCGCTGATCTGAGGTAATCAACAGAAATCAGATGCATTGGACAACATTCAACCTCTTCATGTCTTGAGGATTAGTCACACCTATATGGATGACTACACAGGACCAGTTGGTCGTACGACTACGGATCCATTGGGTCGCCAGCCTAATGCAGTATATAACTTCACTGAATAGCAACTGGGCAGACAGCGGTCCAAAATGCTATCTGATGGCACCAAGGATTTAAAGTAACAGTGACGACACAATTTCTATGCTTTCATTGCGTTTATTCTAAAAAATTTAATCTGAAGCCTATCTTGGAAATGAACCCTAACATAAACTACAAAACTAGCATAAATCTGCAACAGATTGTAATGGTAATGCACAATTCTAACTTTGGATATAACACTTACCAAAACAGCATAACAAGCAAAATCAGCACAAAATGCTGTACAACAAACATATGACTTGAAAATCTGATGTTAATAAACATCAACATGAGACATTTCAGAGGACATAAACACTGCCAAATGTTTTGAAAACCAATATAAAAGTATATCATTATAAAATGAAGGCTGATTACAAAACAAAATTTTTGCACCCACAAACAGAAAGAACTGAAATAGATGTAAATACCAAATTACATATCAACATTTTACTTATTCTACAAGGCTTTTAGATATATATCTCATTGTAAACTGTGAGTTGAAAATGTAGGATCTAAAAATCTAAAATGCTATATTGCACAATCTTCTATTAAATTATCAATGGAGTTCACAATGGTATCCCTGCTTCCCTTCACATCAAAGCTCTTAGAAAAACTAGTCTTCAACCGCCTCTCCCTCTTCCTGTCCTCAATTCCCTACTTGACCCCCTGCAATCTGGCTTCCGTCCCCTACACTCAACTGAAACTGCCCTCACCAAAGTCACCAACGACCTCCTAACTGCTAAAAAACACGGCCACTATTCTATTCTCATCCTGCTTGACCTCTCGGCTGCTTTTGACACTGTTGACCACCCCCTCCTTCTACAGACCCTCAACTCTCTGGGTCTCGGTGACACTGCACTTGCTTGGGTTGACTCCTATTTATCCAACAGGTCCTTCTGTGTGTCCTTTGCTGGTAACTCCTCCTCCTCATTGCCTCTATCTGTTGGTGTACCTCAAGGCTCTGTCCTTGGTCCTCTGCTCTTTTCCATCTACACCTCCTCCCTGGGCAAAATCATCAACAGCTTTGGCTTTAATTACCACCTCTACGCTGATGACACTCAGATCTACCCCTCTACCCCTGATCTCTCTCCCCCTGTCCTTTCAAAAGTCAGTGACTGTTTATCTGGCATCTCCTCCTGGATGGCCTCCCACCACCTAAAGATCAACATGTCAAAGACTGAACTCCTACTTATTCCTCCCTCCAATGCCTCCCCACCTCCTGACTTCTCTATCAATGTGGAGGGTATCACCATCTCCCCATCAAACCAAGTTCGCTGTCTTGGAGTTACACTCGACTCTGCTCTTTCCTTCATCCCCCACATCAAGTCTCTTTCCTCCTCCTGCCGATACCAACTGCGTAATATTTCCAGAATTCGGCCATTTCTTACCGCTGTCACCACAAAACAACTCATACACGCCCTGGTAATCTCCCGACTCGACTATTGCAATAATCTCTTATCTGGCCTCCCTCTGTCCCGCCTCTCCCCCCTACAATCCATCCTGAACGCCTCCGCCAGGCTAATTCACCTCACCCGCTGCTCTGTCTCTGCCGCTCCCCTCTGCGAGTCCCTTCACTGGCTCCCCATCCACTGCAGAATTAAGTTCAAAATCCTTATCCTTACCTACAAAACCCTCACTAACTCAGCTCCACACTACCTGTCCTCACTAATCACCAAATACACCCCAGCCCGCTCCCTAAGGTCAAACAGTGACCTGTGCCTAGCTTCTCCCCGCATCACCTCTTCCCATGATAGACTGCAGGATTTCTCACGCGCAGCCCCCACTCTCTGGAACGCTCTCCCTCGTACTGTCAGACTTTCCCCTAACTTCTCTTCCTTCAAACGCTCCCTTAAAACGTTCCTATTTAGGGAAGCCTACCACCCAACTCACTGACGCAACCATAAATCACTCTCACCTTACAGTCCTCTCCTCCTGTTTCCAACCCCAACCCTCCTAGATTGTGAGTTCCTACGGGAATAGGGCCCTCATCTCCTCCTGTACTGTTTGTTTCAATGTATTGTAACCCCGTCTATACTGTGCTTATTGTACAGCGCTGCGGAATATGATGGCGCTTTATAAATAAAGATTAATAATAATGGTAAGGTATCTCCTATTAACTAGAAATAAGAAGACACTTGTGAAATTTAAAAAAGAAGTTTGACACTTATAAAACAGAAGACAATATAATATGGAAATTCAAATGAAAAGGATTAATGTTAGATACATTTTCTCCAAAGTATAGCCAATTTCTGTTAATTTCCTGTCATCTCACCTCATTAGATTCATTCGACCAGCTCTGGTCAGACACAGGATCTGTTTCTTGGGTTAAATCAGTCAAGTTTTGAAAACCAATGGCTTGGTGGGAATAAAAGTATGTTCTGTAGCTGTTGGAAAATATGTTGGATAACTTTGTCCTTGAGTTTCTGCTGGAACCATCCTTACTTCCATGTATTTTAAGGTCCCGTCTGAGTTTAAGTAAAGTGTTGGTTTGTACTGGTCACTATAGGTCTGTGAATGGGATTTGCTTAAAGGACAAGATCCACAACTGCTGGAGTCCGTGTCCTTTCTCAAACACCTCACAAGCAAAATGATGAAGGTGACAAGAGAAACTAAACTGATGGCCACCAGAGAAATAATGAGATACAAAGTCAAATCCGATGATGGTTTGGAATGAGAAAGAAAATCAGAAGACTTGGGAATGTCTTGAAGAACGCTTTCTACTGTTCTTACATGGATTGTGACTGTTGTTGATAAAGCTGGCTGCCCGTGATCTCTCACTGAAATAACGAGACGCTGCTCAGCATTGTCTGTTTCATGTAATCCTCGAATAGTTCTGATTTCTCCTGTATATTCAGAAATCTGGAACAAGGTGGGACTGGAAGATTCAAGCAGACTGTAAGCAAGCCAAGCATTGTGACCAGAATCCAGATCCACCGCAGAAACCTTTGTTACTAAATAACCAGCAGATGCAGACATCGGGATCTTCTCTTGGGGAATGAATTCTCCTGCGTTCTCTGGATATAACACAGTGGGGTGATTATCATTTGTATCCAGAATAAATATGAAAACTGAAACATTCGAAAATAATAATGGAGATCCAGAATCTTCCACTCTTGCAGTGATTTGCAGAACCTGAAACTGCTCATAATCAAAAGAACGTTGGGCATAAATGTTGCCATTTTCACTATTAATGTAAACAAAAGAAGAGATGGAAGAGCCGTCTATGTGACTTTCTGCTATAGAATATTTGAGCTTTGCATTATCTCCTATGTCTGGATCAGAAGCAGACACTGTACACAGCAAGCTGCCGGCTTCATTATTCTCCTTTATGAAGGCTTGGTAAACAGATTGAGAAAACATGGGAGCATTATCATTCACATCAGAAATAATAAGGGTAATAGTGGTGTGATTGTGTAAAGGAGGAGAGCCCAAATCAGATGCCGTAAGAATAATGTTATACTGTGATACCTTTTCTCTGTCCAGGTTTCCACTAGTGACCAAGGAATAACGATTGTTAAAGCTTTGACATTTAAATGGAACATTTGGTGACACGTCTAACACGATCTCTCCATTCTTACCAGAATCTTTATCTCTCACTGTGATATATCCAACAACTGTCCCTGTCGCTGCATTTTCCGGCACTTCATTTGTTTTGGATGTAAATGTAATTTCTGGAGTGTTATCATTTACATCTTCTACTTTAATCTGCACAAGACATCTTCCTTCCATAGTAGGTGTTCCCTTATCTCTGGCTCTGATGGAC
This sequence comes from Leptobrachium leishanense, assembly GCA_009667805.1. Taxonomy (NCBI): domain Eukaryota; kingdom Metazoa; phylum Chordata; class Amphibia; order Anura; family Megophryidae; genus Leptobrachium; species Leptobrachium leishanense. The sequence continues at coordinate 6,423 of RXON01002893.1, read as the reverse complement.
AATTCATACAAGTTTGACTCTTCAAAATCTATCTTCCCTGTAACATATATTTCTCCTGTGTGAGGATTTAAATCAAATATCTTCTTTGCTTTATCCAAGGTATGATGATCAAAGAAATATGTGATTTCACCGTTAGAGCCTTCATCCAGATCTGTGGCATTGAGCTTTATGACAACTGTATTTAAAGCTGTATTCTCTAATACACTGACTTTGTAACGTGACTGATCAAACACTGGTCCATTGTCATTAATATCTAAAACTATGACGGTGACCTGAGTAGATCCTGATCTTGCCTTTTCTCCTCCATCAAAAGCAGTAAGTGTTAGTTTATGTTCTTTTTTCTCTTTCCTGTCCAGAATTTTTTCCAGAACCAGCTCTGCTATGAGAGTCCCATCTTGTCGATTTGTTGTAGAGAGTGAAAAATAAGGGTTTGGATCCAATCTGTATTGTCTGACACCATTAATACCCACATCTAAATCCTGTGCAATTTCTAAAGCAAACTGAACACCAGGACTGGTCACTAACTCATTTATTTTAATCATTTGTTCTGCATTTGGAAATACAGGAGAATTGTCATTTATATCCTCAACTTCAATTTCAAGATTATGCAGTTCCAAAGGGTTTTCAAAAACAACCTCTAAATGTAGCAAACAGTTTAAACTGGATCCACAAAGGCTTTCTCTGTCAATTCTGCCATTTACAGTCACATCTCCACTAATCTGGTCAGCAGCATAAAATCTGGCACCTTCACCTCCTAAACTCAATCTGCGATGTTTAATATTTCCATGATTTAACCCCAGATCCTGAGCTACATTTCCTACCGAGGTCCCGATGTCTGACTCTTCAAGAATAGAATAGCGAAGCTGCCCAGAGACCCAGCCCCAGCTACAAAGGAAAAGGAAAAATGCTACTTGCCATTTCCAAGTCTTTGTGATTGTTGTGAAGTCCATATCTCATGATTTGTTCTGGAAGTTATAAGATAAATGTCCATACATAATCCAGTGAGGCTATATGTGTAAAAGCAATCCTTCCATGATAGAAAAATATTCTTTATCTGTCCTGTTTGTACATCCTCCGTGTATCCATCAGAACAGCAGCTCTTCTTTGTGTGCGAGAAGAAAGATGGGAGGGAGAATCACTGAGTCAGGGGAGGAGAGAGGAGGGACGTTGTGAACAGATCCACTTGTGCAGCTACAAAAATGATTGGATGACAGGGCCGCCCTCTGCTGGCCAATAGTGCTAACTTCACTAAAAAAATTGCAGCACTCACTTAAACTGAAGGCATATAATAACAAAAATGGAAATAAATGAAAAATATGAAAATGTTCATATTTCTATTGATTACAAAAATGTGTGAACTCATTGAAAATATAAAAATCTGTCAATGAGTAGTAGAGACGTATATGTTATAGCTATTATGGTCATATGATGTGAAAAAAGTATATTATTCATCATAACAGAATTTCCAACATAAATTTCACTGAGTAACTAGAAACAGGTTTTCTCTTTTAATGGTTCCAAGGATACTGCTTAAGGTCACCAATAATAAATAGTTAGTACTTTCTATTCAAAATATTATCGATACATTTTGCAGGTTTATAGTAATAATAAATATAAATGTTGCGAAACAGAAAGAAAGTATTTAGCATACTAATTCAGAATAAACCCAAATTCTGTAAAAAAAAAAAGGTGATGGTCAAGTTAAAAAATGTTGAATATTTAGAAGTAAATCACATAAAAAAAGACGAGAGGGAAAAAAGGAAATTGAATATTACAATATGTTAGGGAAAATTGTCCACACCTTTCATGGAATTGGCAGCATCAGTAGTAGTAAGTATCCTGTATTATAGAGAAACTAGGGTGTATTGGACCTACTATGGCCTCTACTGCAGTCTTTGAAGTGATGTGGTCAATGCCATGACAGTTATGAACTGGATTCCCTAATGTATGATATTATTCACTTTTCATTTTATTTTTTTTCCGTTTGTTATGTGATTTATAAGTAAAGTTGCTATGTTTTATCTTGACCACATACTTTCACTTATACTGTTCATGCTTATGCTTTTTCTTAAGTATTGATTGTAAATACTTTCTTTTTTTTTTTACTTTGAAGAAGGCTTTCCATCACAATATTGTGGAAGGACAGTGTCCTGGTGGTCTCTCAATCCTTGCTCCTAGGGAAGTCTGCTTGTACCTACTTTGAATATATAAACGTTATCAGAATGCTTTACTTTATTCATATTTGAAATCTTGTTTTGAGACTAATAGGAATACAATAGTGAACTAGCCACATCTTACCAGATCAACATATTCAAAACATTCATCAAAATAATCATTCTTATTCATGATAACATACTATACATGCATATATGTAATAATGTAGTAAAAATAATATATATATATATATATATATTGTATATATATTACACTCAATCCAGAGTCCCACACCTGGCTCCGGTGCCACCTACAGCTGGTAAATGCCATAAATGTAAAAAAGTGCACACGGAGTCTGTTTCAAAATATATTGAACTATTTATTTATACCGTCAACGTTTCAGTCCTTGCAGGGACTTTTCTCAAGACATGTCTTATATACAGTATATATATCTTATATATAGTGTAATAAATATATATATATATATATTTTTTTAATATGGTGCATAAAATTTTCCATTGGAACAATATTCATTTAAAGTCTAATTATAAAAGTTGCCTTTAATTTCGAAGGGTTTATTCAGTAATAGCCATTTAGTACCATTTTTGCAACGACAACAAATTTCAGCAATCCAGAGAAACTCAAAAAACAGCAGGTGAAACTTCATTGATAAAACTTATTTTTTTTCTGTTTGACTTTTCCTGTCCGTGTCTCTGAAGTTTATCATGTTTGCAACAATGGCATTTAGTGAATAACTCCTTAAATGTAAAATTGACCTGAAGAAGTAGATGGCGCTGAACTGCAGTGTCATAACCTATGTGCTCATACCTCTGGCAGCCCCTTTCCTGCCCTGCACATGCATGTTTGTTTTAATAGACCTTATGTTCATATACAGGTTCCTCAACCCCCTGCCTGGATGTCCTGCTCATGCTATGGTGGTTCAGGTGTACTCCATACCTCCTAATGAGGCCTCCTCAAAAGGAATATACGCCCTCTCATCAGGGCTTCAACATTGAAGTCCTGGCTGTCCTTCTAACCAGACTGACCTTCCTGAAGCTTCCTGATCTGCAAGCCTCTAAAGATCGCGTTGTCTGGCAATCACATCGAGTACCCCATCTGGATATCCCACTGTGAAACTCACCAATACCTTCTACTGTTCCTTGTGTCCTACACTACTGCTGGATTTCCTGTGTATCAGACCCCCTTGCTTTGGACTTTCCTACTCTATTGCCTGCCGCCTCCCAAGACCCCTGCTCTGGACTTTGACATATGATTATTGTCTGCTCCCTGCCTGAAACCCTGCCACGGATTAACCAGTTACTTTTGCTGTTCTCTGTCTTTCCTCTGTGTCATCCATGGTAATGTTCCAGTTTTTCCATGTGTCTCATAACTTCTGTCTTGCCCCGTCTGCATTATTAGTTCTGTGTTTAGCTAGTTCTCCTCGTGTTCTCCTTATTCCTCCATGTCCTTAGTTCCTATTAGTATATAGTTTGTGCTATTGCTACTCCAACTACTCTCAGCCCTCATCTATTGCAGCCCTCATCTATTGTTTCAGTTAAGCCCTTTTCCTGTATCTCCCCTTTTTTTCCTTTTCTGTTTATTGCTGTGTTGTGTTCTTTTGCCCTAAGCTCCATTCCTGTCCCACGTAACCTCCTCCAATATATATTCACTTCATTACAGGGGCGTAGATAAAAAAAATTCCTGGGGGGGGTTCAGTTTTCTCCTAGTATATACCATAGTAGAAAAAAAAAAATCCACACAGACAACCAGACGCACACCCTCCAGAAGTACCAATTTGTTTTTTTTTATTTTTATGTTTGCCTTGTGACCATCGTAAATCAATCCACCCAGAAAAAATTGATTTATTCCACTAGCTTAGTGAATATACCAAGACCTCCCATTAACCCACTTATTATACCCCCACAGAGGCCGTCACGTCCCATTAACCCATTCGTTACACCCCCAAAAGAGGATGACATGTTCCATTAACCCACTCATTACACCCCTAAAAAAAAGAGGCATGCATGTTCAATTAACCCACTCATTACACCTCCAAAAGAGGCCGAAATGTCCCATTAACCCATTCATTATCCCCCTCAAAAGAGGCCGACATGTCCCATAATATCCCCAAAAGAGGCCGACATATCCCATTAACTCACTCATTGCAGCCCCTGAGAGAGGCTGAAATGTCCCATTAACTCACTCATTGCAGCCCCAAAGACACTGACATGTTCCATTAATCCAGCCATTACACCCCTAGAGAGGTCAACATGTCCGATTAACACACTCTTAACAAACAGGGAAAGGCTGACATGTCTCATTAACCCACTCAGTACACTCAGGGAGAGCAGCATGTCTCATTAACCCACTCAGTACACTCAGGGAGAGCAGCATGTCTCATTAACCCACTCAGTACACTCAGGGAGAGCAGCATGTCTCATTAACCCACTCAGTGCACTCAGGGAGAGCAGCATGTCCCATTAAGTCATTCAACTTGTGAGAGGCACATGCCCTGTTAACCCATTCCTTACACCCTGAGAGTGAGGCAATCATGTCCCATTAACCCACAGAGAGGCCGGCGACGCCTCTTGAACTAAACAACCATAAAAATAGAGATGCATAAACATCTATGCATCTCTATTTTTATGGTTCAGTTCAAGAGGACTACTGTCTGGCCTACAGTGGGGAGGAATAAATTGAGGGTCCTGCTGTGGGGAGGAATAAATTGAGGGGGGCCGGCTGTGGGAATGGATATATTGAGGAAGGCCTGCTGTGACAGCCCCCTCACTTTATTTATCCCCACAACAGAACCCTCAATTTATTCCTCCCCACTGTAGGCCAGGCCCCCCTCAATTTATTAACCCCCACACCGAGACCTCCACCACTTTAATAAACTTTTTTTAAACCACCCACATCAGCAGGTGAGGTCAGTGGGACACCACCACTCACCTTCAAACTGACAAATTATAATTTGTATCTGGATCCAATCTGGCTTGGCCGGGTCTTTTAGTCCTGGGCGGCTGGCTGGGCTTCTCTCCAGTTCTCCACTCACTGTGCTGTCCATTAGTGCTCTTGGCTGGCCTTTCTGCCTCCCTCCGGCCTTCACAATTTAAATCGGACTCGGAGATCAGTAGATGGAGTGAGCAGCGAGGTACATGAGGTACACAGCACACAGAGCAGGGAGGCACCACTTACAGGCTGGCTGGCAACTTCCACAGGCTCCTGCGCGTGCCGTCTGACGTCACTCTTGAGTCGACTGCAACCTCCTGAGTCCTCACACAACATGACACTGCATGGCAAGCTGGCTGTGCGTACACCACGCGGTGGATCACATGGGGGGCTGGCCCGGCGCCAATGCTGTGCTTAGTGCGCGAGTGTAAAATAAATGGGACTGAGGCTCGAAAGTCTGGCGCATCGCGGCTGCAGCATTGCGGTGGCCCGGGCGGGGGACATCTGCCCCATCTCTGGGGGGGTTTAACCCCCCTATCCCACCCTTATCTACGCCCCTGCTTCATTACATTGTTTGTTTCCTGCTTTAGCCTTTCATAAATAAACCTCCTGTTTGCTGCAACCTGCCTGACTCCATATCATCACTGCATCCTGGACTCGCACCAGCTAAATATGCACATGCCGTATGATAGAAGTTTACGTTTGAACAATAAAATTTTTTAATTGCAAAATCCTATTAAATCCAATTATTATATGAAATCAGACATAAAATATCAAACTGACCCTGAAAAGGGATTAGTAAAATAGATCATAAACTGCAAAATCCTATTAAATCCAATTATTATATGAAATCCGACATAAAATATCAAACTGACACTGAAAAGTGATTAATAAAATGGATCATAAACTGCAAAATTTTGTAACACAAGCTTATGTAAATTAATCACATGATTTTGGTGTACCAATGAGATACGCTATAGTTACTATATATACCTTGATAATGAATATGGTGATATGCATGACTAAAGCCGGCGGCCAGGCAAAGCGGCAGGCTTGTCCAGCGGCCAGACCCAGGCCCAGACAATCCACAAGTTCGGCCAGCGGCGAAGCCCAGGCGATCCCGAGGATCGGGTGGCAGCCAGGCACAGACTCGGCCGGCAACCTGGCCCACTAAGCCATTGGCCCATCGGGAATCTCCCGGTTGTCCCTATGGCCAGTATATGCCTGTGTGTGCACTGCATATGGCTGTGTTGTGTGTGTGTATGTAAATATGTATGTGCTGTGTATGTATTTATATTTATGTTCTGCCTACATTTGTGT